>WOVY01000836.1:0-173105 GCA_013436015.1 Rhipicephalus annulatus
CCATCCATCCATCCATCCATCCGATCCATCCATCCATCCATCCATCCCCTCCATCCATCCCCTCCATCCATCCATCCAGCCATCCATCCATCCATCCATCCATCCATCCATCCATCCTCCTCCATCCATCCATCCATCCATCCATCCATCCATCCATCCATCCATCCTATCCATCCATCCATCCATCCATCCATCCATCCATCCATCCATCCATCCATCCATCATCCATCCCATCCATCCATCCATCCCTCCATCCATCCATCCATCCATCCATCCATCCATCCATCCATCCATCCATCCATCCATCCATCCATCCATCCATCCATCCATCCATCCATCCTCCATCCATCCATCCATCCATCCATCCATCCCATCCATCCCTCCATCCTCCATCCATCCATCCTCCATCCACCATCCATCCATCCATCCATCCATCCATCCATCCATCCATCCATCCATCCATCCATCCATCCATCCATCCATCCATCCATCCATCCTCCATCCATCCATCCATCCATCCATCCATCCATCCATCCATCCATCCATCCATCCATCCCTCCATCCATCCATCCATCCATCCATCCCTCCATCCATCCTCCATCCATCCCATCCATCCATCCATCATCCATCCATCCATCCATCCATCCATCCATCCATCCATCCATCCATCCATCCATCCATCCATCCATCCATCCATCCATCCATCCATCCATCCATCCATCCATCCATCCATCCATCCATCCATCCATCCATCCATCCATCCATCCATCCATCCATCCATCCATCCATCCATCATCCATCCATCCATCCATCCATCCATCCAAGACGTGACTTGATGCGCTCGTTCACCTCCGCTGCACGCTCGAGGCACTCTAATGCAGCGCCTTTGGAATACCATTCACCGATTTTCTTGCGCAGAACATCAAATAAATGTATTGTTCACTTTCTCCACACGCAAGACTACCGTCTTTCGACGGCATTTGCAGATTACATGCAGATACGGCGTCATTTTTTTTTTTTTTGCTGTCTTCGCGCGTGTCCTTGAAAGGAGAAGAGTTACGTGGCAGGGACGGGAAAAGGGGGAAGCGTGGCACCGGCACGTGAGAGACCCCACCCTCCCCCAAAGGCGCAGAGCCGTGCTCCCGCAAGGCGCAAGGGCTGCTAAAGATAGTAGGGAGTTATAGTGCTGGGTGCCCAAGCGGCTTGCGTACCCAGGACGTTGGGGCGGTGGCATTGCGCATGCGCGAAACCCCAAAGAGATGCGTCGCAAGATCGCTGGGGCGATGCATTCGCGCCGCGATAAACAACGCTGCCACCACTGGCCTCCTAGCGGAGATAAGCTGCCCTGGCGCATCATGTTACCTGTGATGTCACTCACCTTCACGGCGAGCAAAGCCTATGCTGGCTAGTGCCACCACTTTCACTTATAAGTTTTAAGCACAAATATTATAGTGGATAGCCACTATACAAATATCATGGCACAAAGGCACCAAATCTGGGACAGCATGAATCGGCTGCCTTGTAAGGTCCACCTTCGCAGCAACTCACGATATCCGCACTGCGGATACTCTAGCCATCTAGTTAAAATAAGCCAAAGTATGAGCACCAATAGCAATTACATTGTTTCGGCCAGATTACCAAAGTTAGAATGGCCTGGAACATAAAAACTGAAAACATGCCAGCCCTTCGACCAGCTGAATAGGTGGCGCCATATAGCGCAGCCGTGGTGAACCAGACAATCACAACATTGTTATTGCAGAAACATTGTGCATTGTACGTCTGGTGCGAAAACCACTGCAGCAGCGTCCTTACACATTAGTAGCCTTTTAATTCTTTTTCACCTCAAAAACATTACACGTAAGCCAACATGTTCATGAATGGTTGCACGAAGTGTCACAAGATGTCGACACAATCGTTACAGCAACCTTGTATTTTTCACTTTTTTTGCGATAAAAAAGGTCTCGTGATTTTGCCGCTACGGTGATTCATTCCTATGTAAGTTAAATGCATTTAGCATCACCATTTATGGTTTGTGGAAATGTAAAGGCATACATATTAACGTCTGATGAGCTCAAAACGTTGGTAGAGGAACGTTCCGGTAGCATGGTAAACGCAAACTGGTATCCGGTAACACGTTAACGTAAAGAAGTATACGTACAAGCTAAAAGTTACACAGAGTTACACGTTACACCGTTGCTCTGTTGTCGCGCTTGTCGGACTACGACCGGGCGCCTGGATTGCTTGGCATTGACGGTGCCTGCTTCAGTTGCAAGTGTGGCACATACGAAAAAGCTTTTTTTTTTGTTCCGTGTTAATAACTGTCATATTATTTAAAAATGATTCATTGAAATGAGTTTACGTTATGTCACTCTGTAAGTTTAATGTAACATTTTAAATCGTAAACATAATTAAATAATACTTATGCAACAATTAAGACGCTATGGCGCTGCAAGCGCGTGTGACCTTCGTGCGGCTTGCGTTTGCGTGCGCGCGAAAGGCAGTTGGGTATGGGTTGGGTACGCAACGCCGCGCGCCCCCAAGCCAGCTACGCCCGAAGAGCTTGCGTACCCAGCACTAAAACTCCCTTATTAGGCATTCCAGTTGGGTACGAGTTGGGTACGCAACGCCGCACGCCCCTAAGCCCGCAGCGCCCCAAGAGCTTGGGTACCCAGCACTAAAACTCTCTAGTGCCTTTTTCCTTCCCTTCAACCACACAACCAGGGTCGCTGGATACAACCAACCCCGCGACAGCTTTCTTTTTTTTTCCCTCTCTCTGCACCCAGCGTTGGAAGGAGAAGGGTCTTTACGTGGCAGGGACCGAAAAGGAAGAAGCGCGACACAGGCGCGTGGCAGATCGGCATTTGAGAAAGACCAAACATTCCACCGCAGCCTTTTCTTTCCTTTTCCTTTCCTCCGCGCGCAGCGTTGAGGTGTCGCAGGTGCCGCCGTGGGATTGGGCGGGGTGCTGAGAGCATTTTCGGAGCGCGGCATGTTTGAATTAACCGTTTGCAAGTTCTTGCGCGTTCGAATTACCGGATGTTTACCCATTCGAATCAACCGGAAGTTTGAATTAAGCGTGTTAGAATTAATGAGATTCGACTGTATATGCGTACACTTTATGTACACTGAATAAAAAAGATTTAATGAATATGTTGTATACTGCATCAGAATCCTCGTGCTCTGCAGCACGAAGTGTGCAAGTACGAAAGGCTTCACATTGCATTAAGAGAGATTCTTCAATTTGAACTTACTAAGTAAAGCGGTAGCACTGATACAGAGAGAGATTGTGTTCCGATGCTTTTCCAGTCAACTGTACAAGCAACAGTTGTATGTCGATAAATCCTGAACGTTATATAGTACTCAAACTCAAGTGTCCTCCATCAAATCTTTTTGAAGGCAGAACAACGATCACTACAATTGCTTATATATAAACTGAAACGATCCGCTTTAAATACATACGTGTACTGTTTGATATGACCAGTGCAGTCAATTTTCGTATTCCATCTAGTTCTCAATGTCTCTTCATTTTTCTACCTTTTTGTGTATCTTTCCCTCCCTTTCTGTAGTCACTCTATCACCTTTTCACCTCTCCACAGTAAAGCTCATACACCACATATCCGCCATAGAAACTGGGCAAGTCCTACTATTCACCACTGCGCTGGTCCACTAAGAATTAGCAACAGCACACACAGCAGGCACAAACCTGTTGAGGTTTTTCCAGCTTTTCTTGTCTCGCATCTGTACAGAGTGCTTGGGTGCTTGCTGGCTCGTGGTGATGCTAATTTTCCATCATAATCTATGACACACCTAAGCCACAACAATTCTGCTGTGAATTCGTTATTTTTGTCATGCCTGCGGTTGTGACCATAACGAATTTAGCAAGCAGTAAAAGCTTGGCTCTGGTGGTTGATCTTGTTCATTAGAATGCATGTGATCTGCACAGTACAGTGCCGTACACTGTTAGGGTGAACACGGTTCAGAGTGATCACGCTTCGCGCAGCACCAGTGTGCCAGCACGGTCACGGATAGAAGCGTAGAGACGCATGTGTACACGGATGCATAATACATGCTTTACGTCCTCTTCCACATCGCTTGTGCGAGTAGTGGTAAAGCGGCGGTCTTGCTTCTCTGTAGTACAGCAAAAGTGCCCCGCTGGTGTGCACCTGCGCCGCTTCTATTCGATGCACTCCACGCAGTGCTGCCACGCTGAGCCGTGATCGCCTTAACTGTGGAGGCCACTGTACATGCAAACAGCGCTCGCAGGAAAGTGACAGCGGCAAGCACGGGTGCTAGCTGTCAACATTCTACTCTGCAATTAGGCATGCATCACCATATATCCCAGCAATACTGCTGGCACTCATGAAGTGTTAGCATGGACTCAATCATATGAATGATGGTGTCTCATCAAAACATTGAAACTCACTCTAGAAGTCTTCACTACTCTCACCTGCATTTAGTGATAACATGTATCTGAGGTTTTAGCCAGTGAAATCCCTTCACATCAGAGGATGCGTGCCAATATCAAGTATTAAGTTACCTGAAGTGCACAATCAAGTTTGGTGAGTGCAACCCTAAAGCTGAAGAATACACTCCTCAGAAAACTACAGGAATAGTAGAAAACTACAGGAATAGAACTACAGGAACTACAGAATACTTATTATATTCTATTCTTTCAATCTAAGCAATTTTGCATAAATAATGTACACCCTTCTAATTTTTAAAAATATTACATGATCAGTGAGAACAGCATATGATAGCTTTTAATATTCTCATAAACGGATGAGATCTGGCAATGATACGCAAGCAAACAAGACACCATAAACTGTGAGCGCCATCTCATACACTGCTTCCTTCAACCGATATTTAAATAATGTGTGAGTAAACAGCGTTGTACTATTCAGCACGCCAGAGAAATGATCCTTATTATGCACATGCCTGTTATGTGACACCAAGTGTCCTCCACACTGCCCTGGGTGGATTTACTTTCTTTGCGTTAACCGCTGTTTACTATTTACTTGAGGTACTCGTAGTTCAGGGTGTTTTTTGCGCTTACTCATCATCGGCAGGTCTCATTACCTTAAGGGAATACTGAAGGCTATCGTTTCCCTTTCTCGCCACCTGTGTGATATAGTTAAAACAATGTAAAATACTGTAAGGGCATATTTCTTTGGTGCATTTTGCAGTGCATCACATTTCCTTAATTTCCGGTGACTACGACATGTGAAAACAAGGTTGGTATAATTAGTGCCAAATATGAAATTAAAGACAATAAAAACAAAAACAAAGTTTGTACACGTAAATGCAGGAAACACCTTTCATACTATACATTAACCCATCACCTTCAAAGTGTGCGTTTGAAACTAAGCCGAAATTCAAGCTGTTCGCTATAGTACAAAAGGGTATTTATATTCAGTCATTGACCTTTCTTTCTGTACAACATATAATTTCTGATAAATGAGTTCAGCTAATCGATCACAAATAAAAAAGAATATTGACAGAAACTGATTATAAGGATTACATGAGTGTGTCCCACAGATCATTGAACTGGGAGAGGACATGACTGGCTAACATGCCTGAGTTCATAATCCGAGAATATTCATTCCTTATAGGGGTACTGACACAAAAATTTTGGCCTTGCACTTTTTGCCGCAATATTTTCCTAGGGGCCTGTTAATAATAGCAAGGCAAATTGTTTGCCACAGCAAGTGACTGATAATTAATTACAGGCTCTTCATCACCAAGCAGTCTCAGTATGGGTTTGAGAGAGCTTCAGAAATGACAAACTACCAGGTGAAACTATCACCACAAAATGTGTACACGTGATCACATAGAGATGTGACGACACACTTCTGCATGGTACGCGAAAAGAAGTTTGTCCGAGCAGGAAACGGGACTGCAGTGTCACCAAACACAAAATTTTCAATGCCTGTGACGCAAATTCACAAGCAGCTGCCAAGAAGTATAGCCTGCTGGAACAAATGAAGCAAAACAAAAATAGCCGCTATGATGTCATCATAACTTCCATACTACTAAAAGGTGGGCTGGTTGGTTAGGCTGCATGGTGAAATTTTGCACACACAACACAAGGACCAGGACAGACGATCAACTCTGCACAGGAAATCAAATGCCCGACCTTTAGTTACTTATGACAAAAAAATGGTGACCATAGCACATGGACAGATGCATTTCTCAATTAATCAGTGTGACTTGTGACCAAAATCGAATGTGTGGTTTTCAGAATATGAAGAATGTTACCTGATGCCACAAGAAGGGCGATAACAATCTTGAGCAACTGGAGAGTCCTCGCTGAGGGCAGACAAATGTGCATGGCCAGCAGTAGGACACATGCCAGCAGCAGCAGCGTGAAGCCGATTGTGAAGAAGACTTGCACGGCCACAAAGAAGGCTGCACAGAGGCCACACGATGGGCTTTATAGCAGTGAACACATGGCATGTAGCTGCCTCACACATTAGCCACAGCACCATAAATGCACAAACCTGGCTGAAAGGCACTTTGCAACACCTCTTTCAGATTCCAACGTTCATAGGCAGCTGGAGTCTAATCTATGACTTCTTTGACATCAACACAGCCTTTCGGATAGTTTAAAGGACATAGGATACACCAACCAAAAAGATCAAAATGTTTACCTGATATTCCAGCACTCTATACTCAAGCCTTGTTCACCACAAAAGCTACGAGAATGGCACAGTGTAACTAAGTATGCCTGTATACTCAAGTCATGTTAGAAAACATCTTGATCCTTCGGTCAGTGTATCTATCGCGATTAAAGAATACTTTTTCCGAACAAGACGGATAGCCATCAAATTTTAGGTTTCAAAATAAAAAGTTCTTGCATGTCTGATAAAGAGCTCAGATAGAACAAATTTTGTAGCTGTAACACACAAACTATGTTTCTAAATTGTTTGGGGGCAGAGTAATATGCAGTTATATTTTTAAGTGCTAACAAGAATGGGCATAACGAAATGAATGATAAGTGGTGACATTTTCAATAACTTCTGGTGTATCTTGATTGAAACTGCTTATAAATTGGGGCCAGAATATGTTGGCTGGCTAATTGATGTGGCAGTAATAATGCTTGATGACACCAACAACTTTGCACACTGTTGCATGGAAGGGCCACGGAAAATATCCTCAACTTCTCAATGACCTGCCTACCAACCCAGACATTTTTTAAATCCATAAATATTCTGCAGAGGTAGAGTACTGTAAGGAGGCTAACTGCAGCAGGCACGTAGCCAGAAATTTATTTGAGAACAGATGGTTGAGCCCACCCCATATAGTCCAACTGGCTCTTCGCTCAATAATACAGATGGCTTTTTTATTTCTATTTTTCACAAGCAATTGAGGGTATTCTGAAAACCAGCCATGGCTGAGAGAAGCATTTACATATATGCTTACTCAAATCATGTTGCAATGGTTGACAGCACCACTCCTGTGGATGAAAAAAAACCCCTGAGCTCCTCTGCTGTCAGTGTCACCACATATATTAAATAGACTTGAAAATATTTCTCCTGCCTTTTGCAGTGTCTGTGCTGAATTGAGATCACAAACACACTCAGTAACAACCACTATTACAGAACAGTGGATGCTGCACACAATAAAATAAATCATAGACTTAATTCAAGTGCGATAAAATAAATCATGCTAGAATTTACCGTGCGAGACTACAAGGAAAAACAGAAAATACAAATGCCAAATTACCTGCAGAAACTGTTATTAGAGTTCCTTGTTTAAAGTGTTGCTCGATAATTATATTCCGATGGTACATCACCCTCGCTGGTTACATGCCAAGCCATTGCTCACCATCCCTATTCCAGATATTCAGCATAACAGGTCACGAAACAACTTGTTAACGTTTCTATGACCACACAGAAAATGCGCGATGCCGAAAGCAAGTGTGCCATACTGATATGTATTTCCACGCCTACTCTTTATGTCGACCAATCGCGAGTATTCTTAGAAAGCACGCATAAACATAAACTTATAGTCCTTGAAAGGTGGGTGACAGCCAGTGGATCGCCACCCCCCCCCCCCAAAGCCTGTGTCAACCCCCCTCCCCTTCATTCCAGTGCTTGTAGTCCATCACTAGTCTCTGCCATATCTTCACTCGTCGAGACCTCTAGTCATTGTTTGAGACTAAGGCAACGCTGGTTTTGGCGGACCAGGCTCCTTTACACACCGAAATGCGCGACACAAAATCAGGAAGGCCTTGACAGTGACATATCTACCCCAAGCCTGTTTCCTCTCGGACTCCACCATCCGGGGGCGGTGAAATTTCGGCCGGTGGAGAAACTCTGCGCACATTCACGAGGTCGCAGATACACAACAACGCAAATATTACAGACGTAACTGCGTTATTTTAGTTACCTTTAGCTACGTTATTCGCCAGCATTACATCACACGGAACGTGAGGCGATGCAGTTTTAAGTACTGCATAAACTGACCAAGAAAAGAAGCAAAATTCTCCTCGTCAGTCATTTCGGCGGGACAACAATGGACTGTCTGAAAGGAACCAACGCACGTCAGTTCTATGTCGTCATCAAGATATTAAGACCCAACTGACGGATTCCCTTCTACCGGGGAAGCGGCGCACACGGCTATTCACACGTGATCCCCTTTTTAAAGAAGGCGGGGACGCAGGAGAGGTCACCAACTCACGGATCTCGATGAAGTCCCGCAGCGTGTTGTACTCGTACGCGAAAATCCACCGGCAGCCAACGTAATACTTCTCCATGTTCAGGTCCCGAGGGTCGGCGAAGCTGCGGAAGCACGTCTCCCACAGGCCGAGCTGCAGGAGCTGCGCGCTGTACACGCGTGGGTCCGAGGCGAGCCAGTAGGGCGTAGTGAACGCGATGAAGACGAGCACGAGGCTGAGGGCCGCGAACGCGTAGCCCGCCTTACGGCCCAGGGACAGCTGGGACCACCCCATGCCGACGCCCGACGCACGCCTATTTTAAATCGGCCGCAAACAAACGTCACCTAAGCCGCCGGACCAACATGGCGTCTGGAGGCGCTCTTTCAACGGGCGTAGCCGCCGACACACAACACGCACAGGTGCGCCGCTGATCGCTTGGTTGGGCCGTGCGGGCATTCCAGTCTGCCGAGAAAGAGGGTAGGAACCCTCTCCACACGCGCGCGCGTCTCGAAACGCAAAACAGAAAGGTCGGTGGTTCCGGCGGCATATGTGGCGACGTACTACGTGAATCACGCGTTCCGGCCGAGTGCCTCACTGTTCGTTTGCATAGTCTTCAAGGCACCCAAGAGAACCAAGGTTTGTATATTTATATTATAAAGAAAGCTTCATAAAGAAAGCAACAGAATACCAATCAAGAAGGGTGTAAGGCAGGCGGACACAATCACCCCAATGTTATTTACCGCGTGCTTACAGGAGGTTTTCAGAAGCCTAGAATGGGAACAGTTGGGGATAAGAGTTAATGGAGAGTACCTTAGTAACCTGCGCTTCGCCGATGACATTGCATTGCTGAGTAACTCAGGGGACGAATTGCAACTCCTGATTACGGAGTTAAACAAGGAGAGCAGAAAGGCAGGTCTTAAAATGAATCTGCATAAAACGAAAGTAATGTACAGCAACCTCGGAAAAGAGCAGCGCTTCGAGATAGGTAATAGTGCACTTAAAGTTGTAAAAGACTATGTCTGCTTAGGGCAGGTAATAACCGCGGAGCCGAACCACGAGACTGAAGTAACTAGAAGAATAGGAATGGGGTGGAGCACATTTGGCAAGCACTCTCAAATTATGACAGGTAGATTGCCACTATCCCTTAAGAGGAAGGTATGTAACAGCTGTATCTTGCCGGTACTTAGCTACGGAGCAGAAACCTGGAGACTTACAAAGAGGGTTCAGCTTAAATTGAGGACGACGCAGCGAGCAATGGAAAGAAAAAATGGTAGGTGTAACCTTAAAAGTCAAGAAGAGAGCAGAGTGGATTAGAAAACAAACAGGGGTTAAGGATATCATAGCTGAAATGAAAAAGAAGAAATGGACATGGGCCGGGCATGTAGCGCGTAGACAGGATAACCGCTGGTCGTTAAGGGTAACTAACTGAATTCCCAGAGAAGGAAAGCGGGTTAGGGGGAGACAGAAGGTTAGGTGGGCAGATGAGATTAAGAAGTTTGCGGGTATAAATTGGCAGCAGCAAGCACAGGACCGGGTTAACTGGCGGAACATGGGAGAGGCCTTTGTCCTGCAGTGGACGTAGTCAGGCTGATGATGATGATGATGATGATATATTAGACACATTAACCATACAAACTTGAGAAAAATACACGCTGGAGAGGACGTTGTGGTAACAAGCGATAATGTTGAAAGGGCTCCACAAGACGTGTCCAACAGAAAGGTGAGCACAGCGCGGTGGCAACCTATCCATACTGCGACTGAATAAATAGCCCCGCTCTTACCCTCGGCAGGGTTTTCCGAAGGCCACCACATATAATAAAGAACCAATCACCACCGATTATCCGGCTCATGATGTCACTCTGAGGTACCCGCAAATTGGTGCAAGCCAGTGTGCATCCATCTGACTGCCGCCGGTTAGATGCATGGAGTATTCACAAGCTAACCATGACCTTTCCTCACGTTTTCCTCAAGTTTCTGTACTCTCTACGTGCGTTTAAGCGCACAGAAATATAGCAACGAGATTGGTTCATGTATACTAGCCTACTGTTCAGCAAGCGCAATAATGGCTTAAAACCGATGAGGAAAACTCGAGGTAAGGTTGAGGTTGGTTTGTGAATACGGGCCTATATTTATATTTGAGAAGCTTGATAAATTCCGACATTGCATGTATACTACATAATAAGGAAAAGCACTGCATTCGTCTGCTGAATGGCTTTCTTCGTTCTCGTTGGTATCTCCCTTCACTACATTGAGCCAACAAGTCCAAGTAGAAATTCAGTAGAAGACCTGAAGAACCATAGACCGGCGAGCATACTTGCACATTGTACTCACGTTAATATGATTTCGAACAGGGTTACAGGCTTACCTGAGCCCAATATTGCATAAAAGTCGCGTGAAATAAGGCGACCAGAGAAAAACATTTATAAATGTCTTTCATAAGGCACGAAAGTGCACTGAACTCCGCAGAAGTGCCCGCAGCGTTGAGTAGATTGCATCTTCAAAACTTTTGTTTTTGGTCACACCTTTCACCTTGGAGCATGCTCAAACAACGCGCCCATGCCAACTTCTTCCTGCAGCGGACACTAGGCAAATGATGATGGTCAAAATTCACTCGCGACTTAGTGCGAGGGTGAAGGTTTACGAGGGGTTCACTACGGGTATTTAGCTATTTTTCTGCAGCGGATTTCAAAGGTTCAATAACTTTCTGTGAATCGATTTGTCTGCTAGACGGTGAAAGGTGCCGAGGAGTGGATCCACGCGTGTGGGCCGGTGCAGTTTTATTTCGAATACGATGGCTTCATTCTAATGCGATTCTTGTTAGACAGTGAAGAGAGAGCGTGGGCGACGGGAGATGGGGATCAAGCGAATTTTCGCAGGTCACGGACGCCGAACATTCCCATCAGGCGAGCGCCTCCGCCCGTATGGCAGGGCAAACTGACACTATCGAATGCATTGTCATGGCTACTAAAGTGTCTGGAATATCATTGCAATGGTGTTCCAGACGCGTCGCAGAAAGCATGCGACATAAATACGCGTCGGGACGTCCGGCGGAGCCACAAGTTGATAGCTCGACGATTCTGAAAACAATAGGTTCAAGCTCCACGCTTCACGCGTTTATCCTAGCTTCGAGGAAGCACACAGGATACAAGGGTGACCGATTACCACGGACTGTGCCAGCGCTGTCATGCGTTTCGAATCGAACACGGACGCCGGCTGCACATGCCGCCCGCGCTGGCCAAGGCCGACAGGAGAAAGCGACTTTCACCACGCTATATCCATAACTATTTTCGAACAGCATGCCCACAAAACAACTTCAACGACTTGTGGCCCTCAAGATAGTCGTGAAGCTATCAAAAGCAAGGAGGAAATTTGTGGATATCCCTACGCGAACTCTCACGACTCTGACACTGCCCCAGTAGGCGGAAGAGACTATATACACTCCACTCCTCCCCACAACTGTCCTGAGTGAACAAATATTTATACCGAGATGAACAACGCAATGAGTGTAGCAGACAGAGAGATATATTTACGGATGACAGTAGAAGCGAGAATCGTGTGAATAGCTGTTGTGACATTTCTATGAGCCCTTAAAAATCTTGTCGACAAAACAGACACAGAACAGACAAGATACTTTACACTAACAAAACATGGGCACAAAAATCTAGAAGAAATCACTTTTTTTGTGTGTCTCGTATTATGGTTCGCACGTTTTTATGTTCCCCCGCGAGCGCGGTTGTTGTCATTGGGAATCCTCGCGCCAGTCAAGCTCACCTGCATGTCTACCGCCTACCTCTCCTCTCAGTCTTGTATACTTTTGGTAAACAAGATTCTAGTCTTTGAATTGGGCCCCTAAACAACCCCTTAAAAATAGGAAGAACGAGGACGAGTTGTTCCCTCCCGGCGTTTGCCGTCTTTGCGGCAAGAATCGTGACGTCAGCTGTTTGCTCGCGTGACGCCAGGATTGAATAAGCTCTTGATTCTTGAATGTGTACGAGAGATATCTGCTGTGAATTGTCCATGCTGTCGCCCGCCATGTCTCACATGACTATCGTGCGGGATAAGTTGATTTCTCTTTGCTTTCTGTTTCTGCGACTGCGCACGCGGAGATAGCAGCGTGTTGTCGAAAATCGCGAAATCCTGACTAACTGAACGCTTAGTGCAGACATTCCACGTGTTTCATGAAGAAATAAGTGTAGAAGAGGAGATATCGCTTATAGGAACGGCAGCGAAGGCGAGAGAGACACTATACCAACTCGCCTTTGACTCGGTAAATTTAGGGGCCCTTTCACGAAGCAATACGCATGGCAGGCCTATCTGCTTCAACCAGCTACTTGAACCAAATCCTCCCTGCAAATCCCGACTTGTAAAAAATGGTGAAGTCAAAATGAGGTTCCAAGTAATAAAGCAGACGCGCTATGCACCATCGCTCGAGCTAGGCGAAACTCAAAATCTTTCCGAGCTCTGGCGACACCCCTTTTCGAATGGGCCAACCGTGCGAAAAAGTCCGATCCACCCATTCGCACACTGCGTATCATTGGTTACAATGGAACCCGGCATCCCGCCAAGGACGGTCAACAAAGTTGAGCGGTGTCTTCAAACCAGAGGCATCTTCTTTCTTTTGTTTGTTTTTCCATCAAGTGCAAAAGTGCGCCCATGCAATAAGAAGTCAGAAGGTTTTCCTGAATATTTCTGAAAGACGCGGACAGTTTCAATTTTAATGCCTGCACTAAGTTTGCATTAGAATATTGAGCACGTGTTAATCATCATGGTCAGCTTCTACATTCAAGCACTCTGCTCGGCCGGTGCACGCCTTCTTTCGTCATCTTCATCATCCGTTAGCACCGAGCACGTGCGGTCGGATAATTAGCGATTTTTCTGCGTGGTATACTAGGCTAGTCAAACCAGAACATGTCATGACCAAAGTACAATTAAGCCAAGTCGTGGTAAGACCGAGATGATTACGCCACATCTTAATACGGCCATGGTAATTGTTGAAGTCGTCAGGGACGAGCGAGAAGGCAGGAGGCTGGGTTACCTGAAAACAGGTTTATTCCAGAACCGCGTTCTAGCCTAGGAGCCCAGCCACGCGCACCTCGAGCACACGCGGTCACCGGCTTCGCCTGGCTTGTCCTAGATGGCAGCATCTACAACATCGCCCAATGCAATCGAGCGACGTTCGCTGCAGCAGGCGGCTTCACGCACCTGCCACTGCTGGTATGTCACTTCGGGAATATCAGACTATATAGCTTCTTCCGGTTTCTACGAACAGCACCAGTGTCAGTGTTGACCCAATAAGATCGAGGCTCATCGGCTGGCGCTTGTACTGTCCCTTTTCTCTTGAGATCTGTCACTCACACGCCATCTCAATAAAGAAGTTTTGGCAGGTCACAGACTCCGTGACGTCTATCGAAGTCTTTCCTTTGACATTGTGTGTATCTTTTCTCGAAATTCCGGAGGCTATCTTGATCTGGCAATTGGGGTGTCAGCTTGGTGGAACACAGAGGAAGCCTGGCATGAGCAGTTCCCATGAGCAGTTCGGCAGGGCTATGTACACTCTTCAAAGGAGTCGACCTGTAAGCTATAAGTATCAGGTAAGGGTCCTTGGTCTTCGCCATGGATGTCTTGATGATTTTCACTGCAGCCTCTGCAAATCCATTGCTCTGAGGATAGTGAGGGCTAGATGCAATGTGCTTAAAGCCATAGTTTTCGGCGAAGAGTGAAAACTCAGTCGACTTAAAATGCGGGCCGTTGTCGGAAACCCCTTCCTCGGGAAATCTGTGGCGTGCAAAAATTGACTTTCAGTGGTTGATTACGGCTGCGGAAGCGAGCTTCTCAAGTCGAACGAGTTCGGGGTATCTTGAATAATAGTCGGTAAAATATCAACCACCACTGGTTCTTGAAGTGAAACAAATCCATCGCAATGCGTTGCCAAGGCCTCTCAGGAAATTCTTCGGAGCTTATTAGTGGCATTTTCCTGTTTACTCATGTTTCGATTCATTGCTGACATCGCTTGCCGAGTACTTGGAACACCGCTGGAAATTCTTATTTCGGGTTCACTTTGTCGGCAGCGGCGTTTACGAAGGTCAGCATCTGTAGCTTTTTGATGGCTGGCTTGCCTATAGCAGCGGAGTGCATATCTGATCTATCCCGAGTAGTTCCATGGTTGCAGTAAATGAGCTGCAGTTGTGCCACTCCTGCTGCTGGAAGAAGCTTTCCATCTGGGCCATGCAGCTGACGTGGGGGAGCTGATAGAAGCAGCCTGTCCTTGAGCGTCTGGAATACGTGCGTCGGGAGGACGATTTCGTCGGCACCAGTGTCAATTTTGAAGTCTCCTGGCTGGCCTTGAACCAAGACTTGCTTCCCAGTTTCCAGTATCCGTCGTCTTGACTGCTTCAGGAAATCCTGCTTCTAAGGTTCCATGCTCGGTTGTGACACAATCGAGGCGACGCGACATGCATACGCAGGCATAGTGACCTTTCTTCCGGCAATTCCTGCAGACTTCCGAGTGTGCTGGGCAGAGAGTGTGAGAGTGACGCTCTTGACCGCACCAACGGCACGGTTTCTGCTCTCTGTTTTTTACCGGAGGGTGAGGATTGCTTACTGGCCCCGTGCAGATAACTGCCGATTTTGTCTTGCATTGAAGCACGTCGAGTGTTCTGCGCTCTGGATGCAACTTTGTACAAAGATCTGGTGGAGCTCCCTGGTGGAGCTCCGCTTGTTGCTGACGGACACTTTCGACCTGGCGAACGGAATCTAGAGCCTTTCGTAGGGTGAGCTCTGCGTCGAGCTGTAACCTGGCGGAAGCTCCTTGTCTTTTATCCCAACCACGAGGCGGTCGCGCACGATCTCCTCTCGAAGAGCACCGAACTCGCAATCTTTCGAAAGCGTGTGAAGCGCAGTGACGAAACCTTCGGCCGACCCACCATCTTCTTGCAGCCTGGCGTTGAATCTGGCTCGTTCGAAGATTACGTTGTGTCGCAGAATGAAATACTTGTCGAACTGCTCCACGACGGCGTCGAATTTCTCGGAGTTCTCTATGAATAAAGGGAAGGTAGCGTAGATTTCCTCCGCTAGCTCACCCATGATGTAGAGTAGGGCGTCTACTTCATGTTGCTCGGGCTTCACGCACAAACCTCAAGAGGTTCAGAAACGTTCAAAACGCCGTTCCCACTTCGGCTACTCGTTCGGCGACGAAAAGTTGAAGGCGTCCGGTGGTTGAATAATGAATGACGCCATGACCGGTGCTATATTGCTTCCGGCGTCCTTCGCTAAGATGATGACTAGAAGCCGATGTCCACTGGTGGCACCTGTTCTTCTGACACCATGTTGAAGTAAGTCGTCAGGGACCAGCGAGAAGGCGGGAGGCTGGGTTGCGTGGACACAGGTTGTTGTTGCTCTCCTATTGTTAGTGACGCATACCCACTGTGGGGGATTGGCCAAGAATCGAGTGCTTTTAAAATTGACTGTTCAGATTTGGAATGATGGAGGTTCAACAGAAAGATTACCGATAGCCCAGGAAAGTATGGTGCTTAGTGTAATGCTTACAAATATTTACATAAACGAATTTCTTTTTATAATGAAGCAATCATCTGATTTTATACGTATATAGTTATGTGGACATGTTAGGATAATGAAACTGGTTAATTAGTCAACCTATCAGTTTCATCGAAATAGTTCCGGACGGCCGCACATACTGTCGCATTAGAGAAACCAGAAATGGAAGCTCCAAAAGACGAAATGACAGGCAGAGAAGTGGTTCTTAAGAGAAAAGAAGAGAAAAGTGAGCCCCGTTATTGTCTGCTACAGTGAGCGACACCGCCACAGAGCTCACAAGGGATGGGGGTGAGGAGGGATAAAAGGGTAGAAGTAAAGGTATAGGAAAGAGGGAGGGAGGTGAAGCAACAACAAACTGAGGGGATAGGAGAGACAGGAAAGATGGAAAACGGTCACTGGAGTCCGAGGACGGGGTGCACTTGCGAGAGATGTTGTCGGCGTCTGTAGATGGCGTAGAGCAGGTCCAGTAGGTCAGGGCTGCGCTGTCACCGAAGACCATCGGCGACAGGAGGTGACGTAGGGCCAGCCCAGTCGGCCAGAGCCACGACGACGCCGAAGGTCGCGAGCGCGCGGAGCGCGCGGGCGCACAACCGGTCGGCACGAAATCCAGGGAGCGAATCCGACAGGCAGAGATAAGTTCATACCAATACCACATAAAGGTATTTCTAATAGGGTTTTTCGTAATGTGTCAAACGGCCTGCAGGTCAAAAAGAATAGTTCTATTGTTTCCAGTTCATCACAGAATGCACACAGTGAGGTGGTGCCTGAGCAGACCTGTGTTTATAGAAATTTAGATTTGGTACCCGGCAACGCACTTTTGTGATAGCTACTTCTTGTTTTCGAGTGCGGCAAAAACTCTTCGCCAGGGATATAATAAATGGCTATATTCTGTAGAGTTTGTTAGTGCTGAACCTTTAAAGACTTGCATAAGCGTACGTCTGCGGAATCCAGCAGCAGTCACATAAGCGGATGATGGACAGAGCGGTAGAATTGGTTCGCTGATTGACGACTTAGCTAAGGAATCGGCTATTTCATTTAGAAACAAACCTTTGTCCAGTCACCCAAACTAATCGTACTTTTCTCAAATGCGCAGGTACTTGTGCACGGAACGCCTTTGTTACGTGATGATCAACACCAACAGAAAGTGCCGCACAGAGAGATAGGGAATCTGTTATTATGACAGCTGATGTAGTTGCTGTATCTAACTTGCGTAAGGCGAGCCCTACTGCCAGAAACTCAGCCACGAAAACGGGTATGAAATCGGATAGTCGAAGGGAATAAATCCAATTTAAAATCGGGCTGAAAATACCAACCCCTGACTTTTCGTCATACTGCGATGCGTTTGTAGCAATAATAACGTTCGTTGTAATACGGCGCAGGTGATCTGTTAGTAAACCATCCAAAATTTTATGGGGAAGTAATTTCGCATTATTAGGAAAAATGTCGTCGAATGGAATTTCCACCGGGGCTAAAAATTATAACGACTCGGCATGATGTCGCATATACGTAAGTTTAGAGGCTCCAGTAAATTTCGCACAAATGTAATTTGTGGTGTGTGAAATCGCGGCCATCTAGCAGCAAAAAATGATTCCGGGTTGGAAATAAAGGCTGTTTCTGAATGTCGTATTGGTGATTCATAAATTCTTAAAAATGTCTGAACAGTCAGAAGGCGAATTCTACAAGAAAGTGGAGGGACCCTCGATTCGAGATACAACACATTGTTGGCAACTGTTTTGGGAAGGCCAAGGCATAAGCGCAAAGCTTCTCTTTCCAGAAAAATTACATGCCAATTACAGAACCGCTCTCTGCGAATTCATATATAACACAAGAAGATTACCTTGCTGAGTCAGCCATCAGCTCTCGAATTTTACTAGTCACACTACCACTTATTATTTAGCTGATACACTGCAATGATTCAACTTTCAGGAGAATTTCATATAACGATTCCACCACAGATATTCAACAAATTCTATTATTTCTCCCCCCCCCTTTTTTTTACATTGCGCCAAATTAATTTCACAGTCAAAACACAGTAATCATATTCCCCTAATCTAGAAAATCTATAGGTATTTACTTGCATTAACCACCGGCTTCTTGGCCAATCCCCCTTAGTGGGTGAGAGCCACAAAAGAAAGGAACAAGCAAGCAAGCAAGCAAGCAGAACCGCGTTGTTGTTGTTGTTGTTGTTGTTGTTGTTGTTGTTGTTGTTGTTGTTGTTGTTGTTCACCAATTGATAGTGGCGCATACCCACTGTGGGGTATTGGCCAAGAATCGAGTGGTTTTAAAAACTACTGTTAAGTTTGGAATAATGGAGGTATAACAGAAAGATTACCGATAGTCTAGGAAAGTGTGGTGCTTAATGTAATGCATACAAATATTTACATAAACAAATTTATTCTTAGGATAGAGCAATAATCTGATTTTATACGTATATAATTATGTGGACATGTTAGGATAATAGAACTGGTTATTTAGTCAACCTATTAGTTTCGTCAATGTAGTTATGGACTGCCACGCATACTGTCGCATTAGAGAAACAAGAAATGGAAGCTCCAAAAGACAAAATGACAGGCCCAGATATGTCCATACCAAAACCACGAGAATGTATTTCTAAAAGGGTTTTTCGTACTCTGTTAAATCGCCCGCAGATCAAAAAGAATTGATCTATTGTTTCCAGTTCATCACAGAACGCGCACAGTGGCGAAGGTGCCTGGGCAGACCTGTGTTTATAGAAATTTAGATTTGGTACCCGGCAACACAGCCTTGTGATAGCTACTTCTTGTTTACGAGTGCGGTAAAAGTCTCTTCGCCAGGGATATAATAAATGGCGATATTCTGTAGAGTTTGTTAGTGCTGAACCTTTAGACTTCCATAAGCGTGCGTCTGCGGAATTGAGCAGCAGTCACATAAGTGGATGATGGACAGTGCGGTAGAACCGGTTCGCTGATTGACGACTTAGCTAAGGAATCGAATATTTCATTGAGAAATAAACCTTTATGTCCAGGCACCCAAACTAATCGTACTTATCTCAAAAGCGCAGGTACTAGTGGACGGAAGGCTTTTGTTACTTGATTATCGGCACCAACAGAAAGTGCCGCACAGAGAGATAGGGAATCTGTTATTATGACAGCTGATGCAATTGGTGTATCTAACTTGCGTCAGGCGAGCACTACTGCCAGAAATTCAGCCACAAAAACGGGTATGAAATCGGGTAGTCGAAGGGAATAAATCCAATTCAAAATCGGGCTGAAAATACCAACGCCTGACTTTTCATCATACTGCAATGCGTCTGTAGCAATAATAACATTCGTTGTAATACTGCGCAGGTGATCCTGTAGTAAATCATCTAAAATAGAACCGCGTTCTAGCCTAGCAGCCCAGCCACGCGCCACTCGCACCACGAGCACACGCGGTCACCGGCTTCGCCTGGCTTGTCCTAGATGGAAGCATCTACAAGAGTAATTAAGCCATGTAAAGCTACAACCATGCTAACTAAAACATACCAGTTGCCGCACTAACTAAACCATAATTGAGGCAACGTTAATCATGAGCACGCTAAAACAGTGCTAATTAGACCTTCCTAGTATGAAGACAAGAGGCTGGATTTTGGGTACTAAAAAGTGGGTTCAAGGCGCTATAAATAGGCAGGTAAAACAATGTATTAGGCCTCCGGAATAAAAATATAGGCACAATAAATTTCTACGAAAATTGAAATAATTTAAAACAAAAACGTCAGTGACCTTTATCTGCGACAAGAAGCAGAAAAATGTTGTTTATAGTAGCACAAAGGCTCCAACGTTTGAACATAGGGAGGCACTTCTCGGGCGGTTCGCAGCATAGGGTAGTTCGTTTTATTGCCTAGCATAATGATTCAAAGGTCCACCGTTCAATCACTACTTTCCTTTCGTTTCGTCAGGCAGAAAAGGGCAGCGCAGGAGCAACTAAGCAGAGCCCTTAGACACCAAAAGGGAGGGGTGCCAGGTCCAGTCACGTAGGATCTCCGCTGTCGGTGAAGTATACACTATGGAGGACCCCTCACCAGGCTTGGGCATTTCGAGCTGACAAGCGTAATAAATGCACTGGGCACTCAGTATACTGTCTGCTAAGATTTGCAACGCTACAGGTCGCGTAGAGACGCTAAACTTCAACTGAATGCCACTTGCTCTTCTCGCGGGTGCACGCCCCAAGATGAAGCGACTGACGTACAGCAAGCAATAGTCCTGCTCTTACGTCGCCCCTTTACGTTGACACTGGTGTTTTGATGTCGCTCACCGTACACTCTTCGTCGAATGTTGGATAAATTTTGGCTATATCTAGAAAAACAGGCAGAAAATGTCGCGTTTCCGGGTCATACCCAGCCCTTTAAGCGAGACCTGATTAGAAGCGTTGCACGTGGCTTTGTTTTAGGTGACATGTGTAATTTGTGTATTCTGTTGTTGAGCATAACGAATGAAAGCTCAGAGAAATAGTGAAACACGCAAACGGAATGACAGCTTGTTTTCTGCTCTTACAAGCTGCACCAGCACCTCTGTTGAGCGACACGTGCGCACTTTTTCGCCAGCAGAAGATATTTCTGAACACAAGGTTATGGCCAATGCAGCATATACACCACATGTACTTAAAAAATGCTTTGAAGCCAGACAAGCAATTGGAAACACTTCTCCTCAATGCCCGCATTGTCAAGAATTACGCCTAGCAGATTAGCACCGCCTCATTTGGGTTTGCTCTTTTTTCTCACGAGGAAGCACACACATGGAAAACTTGCCACGCGACAACATAGAAAGTTTAGGCGTTGTGCTACAGTGTAATGACGAAGCTCCAAAGGCACTAGCTACCTGTGCTAGTGCAAGTGCCCTGTTTCGAGTGGTCTAGAAGAGGTTGGCCAACTCGGGCACGTCTACTGCAACGGATGAACGCGAACTGGTGCTATCTTAATAATATGCTGACTCTGTGCATGCACCTAATAATTCCTTCCTCCAATATTCCAAAACTACAGCCCTGAGTCGTCTTTTTCTTGGAAATAAAGGTTCAATTTATTCATTCATTTCGAATGGCCGCGAGATGCTGTCCGCTAAACAGCCGCCGTTTCGTGTGTGCCTCAGTAGACGAGTGGCTAGGGTGCTCCGTTGCTGACCCGAAGGTCCATTCCCGGCCGCGGTCGTTGCATCTCGATGGAGGCAAAAAAGGCCTTCGTCAAAAATCCGGAGACCTCCCCTACGCCGCCCCTCATATCACGGTTTTTCGACGTAAAACCTCTCATACTATTGCTACTCCATTCGTCTTCTCGTCATTTCTGCATCGTGCCTTTCTTTGCCAATCCTGAAAACGCATAGCGTGTTTTTGGTGCATCATGTCTGACCGCAGTTTCAGCGGAGCGCGGTGGTGTATCGCGGTCAGAATACATGATCCGTGCCAGCCTCTCCAAAAGTATCTCACAGTGACGGGCAATACAGAACAGAGAACGCCGAAATGACACAACGATGGCGTACGTGCACCAGTAGGCTGGGGCAAAGTCATGCGCGTGTAGTGCCATCATCACCATCGTCATTTTTTCCATCACCGCGCCGCGTCTCTCGCGCAGCTGGCGCGAGCTCGAGCTGCGCGAGAAGGAGAACGAGCTCACGCACCTGGCGCGTCGGACGTGGACAGCCACCGCGGCTCCTCATCAGGCGTGCAATAAAGTGGCGAGATCGGCACGGCCCCATCGGCCGCCTTCGACGCCGTCTCACGTCTCCTCTTCTCTCGCCGCTACATTGGTGACCCGGAGAACACGCCCTTCGCCGAGCGGCCCGCGGCCATGTTCCCCCAACTCTGCCCACCAGTGCCGCCGTACCAATCAACTTACCCCAAGGTATGGTTTATGCAGCTCGACGCCGTTCTTGCGGTGAATGGCATCACGTACCAGCTGCTAATGCATGCCATTCTTCTCGACGCCCTACCGGTCGAGTTGCGCCATCTCGCTGCCACTTCAAGCACCAGCCCGCAGCCTTACGATTCCCTCTGCACTGCGGTGCTCGCCCGCAGCGGCAACACATACCGTCCCGCTTCCGTTTACCCGCACCAGGCAGGTTTCCCCGGCGTCGCAGAGCAAGGAACGCACGCAAGCGCACGCAGAGCAAGCGACGGCACGCGACACCGTGGCCCTCGCCGTTTCCGCGACCACCAGCTCAGACGTCTCGTCCTCCTCCTCGCCGCAGCTGCTGGTCAGCTCCTCGACGGTGCCCCCTGCCGCTCCGCCACCTGCCACTGGTGCCAAGCAATGGCCTGCCGGGTGCCTCGCCACATTCCACTCGCACCTCCCGGCCAGCAGCCAACCACCCTCGGCGTCCCCGCTCCCCGACCCTGTCCCTGTCTCTGTTTCGTGGTCTACGACGGGCCCCCAGCGCCGTGCCTTCGCAGAGCCAGAGCCTGCCCTCATCGTCGGCGTCGACACCGGCAACCACCAAAGCAACTGCCACCGTCGCCCCTCTGCCCGTGGCGCCGCAGCAGGCACCTGCGTCGAGACCCGGCGTCGCACAGGTGGTTTCGGCCAGCCCCAGTCCTCGCACCTCTGGTGCCCCCCGGCTCATCCAGCCGAAACAGCCACAGATCCTGCCCAAGCTGTCGAGCGGCAGCTCGAACTTGACGACGCCTTCGGCAGCGGCGACCACCCGGTCCCAGTCTCCCCGGGCAGCCCAGCACAAGGCCACACCGCGGCCCGCGCCTGTACCGGCGCCGCAGCTTGCGACCACGGTGTTGTATTTGTCGCATACTGGGAAGCAGCCCCCGCTTCGGGGGAGCGTTAATTGAAAGACTCCGCGGCGAAGAGGGGGGAGGAGGGGCAACTCGGAGGGACTCGTTTTCGGGTGGTTCGCGTGACGGGCAATGCGAAAGGAGCGAAGGGCGTCCGTGACATCTGTTTTTACCTACAAGCCCAGCCGTGAAGGGAAAAGGGGGTGAAAGCCACAATGACCATTATCGAACACGCGGAAAGCGTTTTGTCCATCTGTCCTTGAAGACCGTCGCACGTGCGGGGTGCGGAGGAAACTCGTTTGACAATACTTGTGCTTCTCTGTTTGCTTTTCCTTTTTTTGTCTTCCCCTCTCTACGGCAGCAGTGTACATAGCGAACGAATAAACCAGTCTTCGTGATGCGTTCAAACTGAAAGGACGTGTTTTTTCTCTGTCGTCGTCTCACTAGAGAAAGTCTGCCTCCCTGCTATTCCGCCACAACATTTTTTGGTGCCGAAACCCGGGAATTAGGGACCCAAAGATGGACATCGACAGGATGAAGCGCAAAAGGGCCGTGGTGCGAACGTCAACAACAAAGCTGCTCAATGACATCGCTACCATGGAGGACGACGCGTCACTCGGTGAGCTTGAAGAAAAGATCAACCTTCTCACCCTTAAGGAAGACTCACTCAAAGAGCTAGATCGGGAAATTGAGATTGGCGTAGAAGATGATGCATTAGAAGAGGAAATTGCATGCTCCGAGAACTACAAAGAAAAGATCAACGTAGCAAGAACTAAAGTAAAGCTCATGCTACGTGAGCTTAGCTGCACTAACGCCGCATCAGTGAGCGCTTCGCTAGATCGCACCACAAGTTCCTCAGATCAAAGAGAATCTAGCCGTAACATCCCGCAAGTAACCCCCACAGTAAAGCTGCCAAAACTAGAGATAGCAAAGTTCAACGGCGAGCTTCGACAGTGGCAAGGCTTTTGGAGTCAGTTCGACACGACAATAAACGCTAACCACCACCTGTCAAACGTGGACAAGTTCAAGTACCTGAACAGTTACTTAACAGGAAAAGCAGCGGCTGCTGTTGCAGGTCTTGATTTGTCCGACGGAAACTACGAAGTTGCTCTCTCGCTGTTAAAGGAAAGGTTCGGTCGTAAAGAAGCCATAATCGAGGATCACATGTCCAGACTGCTCAATATCAAGTCAGTGCGTGACTCGCGGAACCTCAGCCAACTTCGGAGCCTCGTTGACGAAGTAGAGAGAGGTGTACGGAGCCTCACTTCTCTTGGCGTCGGTGTCAGCACGTACGGAGCTCTGCTCCTGACAGTAGTAAAGAAGGCGGTGCCTGCGGACCTTCATCTCGAATACTGTCGACGAAAGGGCGCTACTACAGGAGGCAGTGAACTGGAGGCATTTGCGCATTTTTTGAGAGTCGAGGTAGAGGCACGGGAGATTATACAGCGGGCCGAAACACCAAGGGGGCATGTGTGCAGAATCGTCTGTCGAAAACCGTAACAGCACCTTTAAAGCGGCGAGAATGTCTTCAGCCGCTGCACTGCATACCATGACCAAGGAGAGAAAAGGGTGTCTGTTTTGTTCGTCAGGGTGCCACGAAAGCGGTGACTGCGATGCAGAGATGTCGGCAGCTGATAAAAGAGAAATGCTGAAGCGTGAGAATAGATGTTTCCGCTGCACAGTAAAGGGGCACACGTCAAGAGAGTGCCGTAAGGCCAAATGGCTCAGGTGTGCCAACTGTAGCGGAAAACACCTCACGGCTATGTGTGATCCTGATTTCAGAGAATCCCGTGGCAGTGGTGAACAGAATGCATCCCCTCCACCAGCGACAGGACAAGCCACAGTGCTAAAGTCTTCTCTAGGCTCAGAAGAGAATTTTATGTGCATGGAGGGGCATCAGTTTCTTCTGCAACAGCACGAGCTTGGACAGTGGGACCGCACAAAAGTACGCTTGTCAGGCTTCTCCTAGATGGTGGCAGTCAAAGGACGTTCATCCATCGCAAGTTGTCTGAAAGACTGCAGTTAAACGTGCTTGGGGAAGAGGAACTTAAAATATATGCCTTCGGCGACAAGTCCGCTATAACCCGCACTAAAGCGCGTCTGGTCGAGCTGTGGCTGCAAAGCCAGTACGACGGGAAAAGGGCGCGAGTGGAGGCCCTCGAAGTTCCCTGCATCTGCGCAGATTATAATGGCTGCGCCTTTAAAGTCAGTTCTTCTGGAACTTTCGAAATTTGGCTTGCCAGTCGCGGACGTCGCGCAGGGTGACGGAAGTGAAAACATTGATCTTCTGATCGGCGCTGATCATTATTGGGAAATTGTCACGGGATCCACTAAGCGCCTAACCTCCAAGCTGATGGCAGTAGAAAACTGCATTTGGGTGGACAGTCCAGGGCCAGGTAGGCGCAAAAGGGTCACCAGGAGTCTGTCCCTCTGTTGCTGGCGTTAATGCGAGTAGCAGTGAGCGAACAAACTAACAAGGAAATATCAGCACAGTTGAGGTCATTCTGGGAGCTCGAACACATTGGTATCAAGGAACACGAACCAGCTCGCCACCAAGACGCAATCCAACAGCACTACAAAGAAACCGTCAAATTTGAGCATGGTCGGTACACAGTGTCTTTCCCCTGGAAGCCTATGGTTGATGAGCTCGACGACAACTACGAGTGCGCCGCGAAGCGTCTTAGAGCCAACACAACGCGCCTTTTGAAGGGAGATTCCTTGATCGTGGAATATGACGCCTGCATCCGAGAATACATCGAAAAGGGCTATGCAGAGCCAGCCAACAAGCATTGCAGCGCTTCGGAAGGTCCGGTGTATTACATGCCACATCAAGCAGTGGTTCGACAAGAAAGCCTGACAACAAAAGTGAGGGTGGTGTTCGACGCATCATCAAGTGCCAAAGATCGCCTCTCACTGAATGATGTTTTGGAAAGTGGTCCAAAACTTAATCCAGAGCTCATTGATTTGTTGATCAACTTCCGCACTTACAACATCGGCATCGTCGCGGATATTGAAAAGGCATTCCTTCAAATATCTCTGTCAGAGGGTGACCGGAACGCTGTGCGGTTTCTCTGGTATGCTACCACTCCGAGGAAAGGTGAAGAACTTCCAGCGGTGGCGGCCTACCGGATGACGCGCGTTCCGTTCGGTGTTACATCCAGCCCATTCCTATTAGCCGCAACATTACGACACCATCTTGAAGGACTCCCAGAGCAGTATGCTGAGACTGCGAACATCCTGCGCAGCCATCTCTATGTTGACGACCTTGTGACAGGGGTCGACACCCTGGAACAGGGTAAAGTGCTATGCCAGGAATCAAGCGATATATTATCTCAAGCAGGAATGCGGCTCCACAAGTGGATGTCTAACGACCACGATTTAGTCAACTTCATAGAGGATGGGAACGTGGCGAAGAGGAATGCAAATGCCGAACTTCCTGCAGCCACCAAGGTATTGGGAGTAGGTTGGAATGCTCATACAGATAACTTCGAGTACAATCTGCCCTCACTTCTTGAATTCCTCACCACAAGAGCCGACAGCAAGAGATTCGTATTGCAAGTCTCAGCCAGAATTTTCGACCCCTTTGGGTTTATCGCTCCTACAACACTGTACGTAAAGACAATGTTCCAAAGGTTGTGGGAGTTGGGAGCGGGTTGGGACGATCCCTTGCCAGAATTGATGCAAGCGGAGTGGAATTGCTGGTGTGAAGAGCTTCAATGCATCAAGGCGGTGTCCATTCCGAGGATCATCGCAAGGGATTTCCGAGATGAAAAGACAGAGAAAGTGTTGCACATTTTCTGCGATGCCAGCCCAAAGGCCTACGGTGCTGTCGGATACGTTGCATGCAAGTCTGCTCAAGGAATAATCAATATAAGCCTAATTATGGCCAAATCAAGAGTTGCCCCTTTGAAGCGCCTCTCGTTACCCCGACTAGAGCTGATGGGGGCCCTCATTGGTGCTCGACTGTGCCACTACGTTGCCAAGGCCTTGAACCTCCAGAATGCTGCTGCCGTCCTTTGGACCGATTCCACAGTGGCTATGCACTGGATTAAAGGAAACGCTGCCAGATGGAAGCCCTTCGTGGCAAACCGAGTATCAGAGGTTCAGGCGCTGACTGATCCCGAGGATTGGAGGCACTGCCCAGGACTAGACAACCCCGCTGACCTAATCACTCGCGGTATCCTCCCATCAGCCTTGTTAGAAAGCGAATTGTGGTGGAGAGGACCACACTGGCTTCACAAGGATAAGACGCATTGGCCAACGACCGGTGAGCAGAGCCCAGGGGCAGTAGAATGTCACCTGGAAGAGCGAAAAGTGACGGTGATGCCCGTAATATCATCGCCGTTCGAGGCAGTGCTGAAAGTAGAGGAGTTCAGCTCATGCAGCAGAGTCGTGCGCTTAACTGCGTGGGTCCGCCGCTTTGTCAACAATTGCCGCCACGGGAAAGAAAGGAAAGGTGGTCCGCTACGAGCTGAAGAGGTGATCGATGCTGAGAGGTACTGGTTGGCAACAACTCAAGGAGAAGCATTCAGTGACGACATTTCCAACTTGAAAGCCCAAAGACCACTGCACAAAGGCTCTCCTGTTCTGCCACTCAGTCCGTACCTTGACGGGGAAGGTCTCATGCGAGTTGGTGGACGCTTGCAATTCACCGACAACCACGAAGAGACTAAACATCCCATCATTCTACCTAGCACTCATCCCTTCACGCTACTGCTCATAAGGAAAGAGCACGTGAGAATGCTACACTCAGGGGTGCGCGACACCTTGGCGCAATTGCGAGAGTCGTATTGGATCATCCGAGGGCGCCAGGCCGTAAAAAAGGTTATCAAGCAGTGCCTCATCTGTCGCAAACAAAGTTGCCCTCAAGCCACGGAACCAGTGGCACCACTTCCAGCTGACAGAGTAACAGAGGGAAATCCGTTCGACACTGTCGGCATCGATTTCGCAGGACCTTTGATTTGTCAAGAGTCGCGCGGTGCCCGAAAATGTTACATCGCAATTTTAACCTGCGCTGTGACACGTGCCGTCCATCTTGAGCTCGTTAGCGACATGTCGACTACAGCCCTTCTCCTGGCTTTCAAGCGCTTCGTGGCTCGCAGGGGAATCTGCTCGACTATTTATTCGGACAACGCGCTAACCTTCAAGAGAGCAGCAAAAGATCTGAATGCAATGTTCACGCTACTAAAATCAGAGGAAATGCAGTCATACTTCGCCGGAAACCAGATCAGGTGGAAGTTATTGTTGAAAGGGCAGCTTGGTGGGGCGGATTCTGGGAACGGTTGGTGCGATCGGTGAAGGTAGCGTTGCGCAAAGTGTTAGGTCGGAGCAGTTTAAGCTTTGAAGAACTCACAACTGTCTTGTACGAAGTCGAGGCCGTAATAAACTCACGCCCATTGACTTTCACCTACGATGATGCTCAAGAGCCAGAACCACTGTCGCCGGCGCACTTCCTCGTCGGAAGAAAGCTGACAACCCTTCCTCCACACCACCTGCCAGCCGAAATTCCGGGCGGTGACGCGCATATCTCACGACGCTGGAAGTACCGGTCTGCCATGGCTGAAGGATTCTGGAGACGGTTGGCGGAGAGAGTACTTATTGGAGCTTCGATCGGCGCATCTGTCCCGGCCAACGACATCGAGTGACCTAAAGATAGACGATTTAGTTCTTTTAAAGGAAGATCATCTCAAACGACACATGTGGAAGATCGCCAGAATCAAGGAAACGTTCAAGGGCAGGGACGGCAGGGTGCGGGCCTGCAGTTTGAAACTAAGCGGGGGAACGGTGGTGAAACGACCAATACAGCTGCTTTATCCGCTAGAAGTCGACCGACAATGAGCTCAAGAGTTCGCTCATCCGGGGGAGGTTGTTGTATTTGTCGCATACTGGGAAGCAGCCCCCGCTTCGGGGGAGCGTTAATTGAAAGACTCCGCGGCGAAGAGGGGGAGGAGGGGCAACTCGGAGGGACTCGTTTTCGGGTGGTTCGCGTGACGGGCAATGCGAAAGGAGCGAAGGGCGTCCGTGACATCTGTTTTTACCTACAAGCCCAGCCGTGAAGGGAAAGGGGGTGAAAGCCACAATGACCATTATCGAACACGCGGAAAGCGTTTTGTCCATCTGTCCTTGAAGACCGTCGCACGTGCGGGGTGCGGAGGAAACTCGTTTGACAATACTTGTGCTTCTCTGTTTGCTTTTCCTTTTTTTGTCTTCCCCTCTCTACGGCAGCAGTGTACATAGCGAACGAATAAACCAGTCTTCGTGATGCGTTCAAACTGAAAGGACGTGTTTTTTTCTCTGTCGTCGTCTCACTAGAGAAAGTCTGCCTCCCTGCTATTCCGCCACAACACACGGTGCAGCGCGGAGCCGCGATGGGGCTCAACACGGGGAGTCCGCTTCTCATCGGGAACCCCGCGACAGCGCAGCCGGGTATGTTTCCGGCTGGACCTGCGCACGACACTTTCCTGCTGAACCAGTACATTCCGGGCCTGGACCACAGCCCGATTCTGATACAAGGCGCACTGGGGCAGACCCAGAGCTCTCTGGGACAGATACAGGGGGTCCAGCTGGCCCTGCGGCCACCCCATGCCACGGGCTTGACCCTGGGACCTCAGACGGGGCTCAGGCCCCATGGGGGACATCCAGGACCGCCTGGCACCCCGACGCTTGTCATTCCACAGAACCTGGGGCCAAGGCCCAACATCTTTCTGGCACCGCCACGCATGATGTCGCCCCCCTCGTTTGCCATAGTCCCGGGACAGCCACTGACGCTGCAACAGCTGCAGGCCATGCTGCCCACGCAGACCATGCTGGCCCAGCCCACACTGGGTGCGTTCCAGACAGACCAGCACCAATCCTTGGTGCAGATACCGACGTTCACCCAGCCCGCAGATACTGGCGCATGCCCACTATCACCACCACCACCACCACCATCATGGCGCCCTGTCGGGACCTCTAATTTCGACAGGCGGCAGTATAGTGTCCTCTGCACCCAGCGCCAACATTGTCACCCACCATCCTGTCATGACCTCGCGACACACGGTCCACTCTCGGCCTTTCCGACCAGGTCACCGTGAGACCCGCTTGTCGGCTGCCACAGCGACCCGGCACTTCCTCCTGCGTCCTCTGCGCAACTCCCAGAGTCGCCCACCAGAGACACACTGCTTACCGATGGCCTATAAACGTTGACAAACTGGACTTGCCAAAGGAACACTTTATGGACTGCCGTTCATGTACATAGCATTTGTCGCCATCTTTCTTTTTTCATACGCGTTCAAATCGCGCGAAGCGCTAGGGGGGGAGCCCTGTAGTGCCATCATCACCATCGTCATTTTTTCCATCACCGCGCCGCGTCTCTCGCGCAGCTGGCGCGAGCTCGAGCTGCGCGAGAAGGAGAACGAGCTCACGCACCTGGCGCGTCGGACGTGGACAGCCACCGCGGCTCCTCATCAGGCGTGCAATAAAGTGGCGAGATCGGCACGGCCCCATCGGCCGCCTTCGACGCCGTCTCACGTCTCCTCTTCTCTCGCCGCTACACGCGCATGACCTTGCGTGCGCATGATGTGCTGGTGTGTATGCGTCATGTGGTCCTCCTGCCCAGATACCGAAGAAAGCAGGGAAGGAATTGGGCTTGCGATGGTGACACAGGACGAGAGGCAAGGGTTTCAAGCTTGCTTCCTCGCATCGTGGTTTCGTGGTTCGTAGCGAAACCATTTGAGTCGCCTGACAATATCGCCGATGTAAAAGTAGCTGAATAAATGTGCTGTTTGGCTCGGTCCGACAGCGTCTGCTGTGTCCGTGTGTTCCGAAAGCGTGCCTCATTTCGAGACCTCCTAAAAAATAGGTGATGCAAATTCTATAGCTTGCTTTCAGGTCGTTGCTAGGCTCTAGCTAGCTGATGCTTGATTGCTTCTGCATATAATCACAGCACAGAAGTTCGACTAAAACCACAGACAGACACGACACGGATGTCCGAACTCCAGACACAGAAACCTACGTTGAAACCAAGCGTTCGCACCTGGTCTACGGACACGTCGTCATTAGCGCAGGCCTTTTCGTAGCCACCGTTGCCTTTCCCGTTCTCCGCAGCTTTCTTTCGTATTGAGTACCGCTCGAGCACTCGCTAAAGATGCTTCAGCGAAGTTGAAACGTACGACCACGGTGTTCATCACTGAGGTAATTCCGACGGCCTCATCACGCGTGTATAGAAATCTTAATTCCAGTTTCCCTACCGTCTCCTCCATGTTTGGTGGACCAGCGGCGAATTGTGGGATTTGCCGATTTATATGGCGTATACCCGTCCATGACGACTATAGTTCCATTTTGTACACACCAGAGTCCCTATACAGCCGGCTTCAACGGCTTCCGTGACTGTTCAAATGTGCCACAACCGCTGCGACGGTTGTGGCACATTATCGCTGAGGGCGAGAATCGCAGCCATCGTTCTTCCTTTGTGCTCACCCTGAGAAGCGCGCAAGGAAGAGCCACCGGAGCAGAGAGCGACTTGTTCCGCATTCGAACAATCGACGACCGCGGCGTCGCTCGGACGAGCGCATCTCCGGCGTCGAGGACGTCGACCCCTTGTCGTCGACCCCCGAGGGTTCACGATGAACCAACTTCATTCGCCACGCACTATGGCGGCACGACACATATCGGTGTGACACTGTCATCACGCAGGTTGAGTTATACTCTGCGTAGAAGAGCAAAGTCATCTCTCGTTTCTCAGGATTACTCGCTCTCTGCAAGTGAAGGCCTTGTACGCACGCACGCGAACACTGCATATTTCTCGTTTTTTCGGTCACGGACAACGTGACGATTTTGCGCTCACGTTGTTCGTATTGTAATGTTAGCTTATGGTCTTCATTGTTATACACATCTTTGTCGCTGTCCCACCTGCCTTGTATAGGGTTCACTGGCCTCGTCAAGCTGTCCATAAACAGCTTTTAGCCAGTGAACCTCTCCAGAACACGTTTCTTTCTGGGAAAATAAAACGATTTGATTTGATTTGAACCAATGACGCCAACACCAACGAAAACACCGGAATTTCCGCAAGACGAGCTCTGATATTATCGCGTTAGAATGCATTGCTGTTTCATTTCATTTGTGTAACAAAACGTCTTTTCGTGCGATAGGGCTACATCGTCATTGTAATGCTCAGAATAGTTATGTTTCAGCGCAACAATAAACAAGAAATAAGCAAAGGCACATACACGACGCGTAACGCCAGTGTCCACCGAGTGCATCATATCGTTATTTCTTCAAGTAAGATCACACAATTTAATTCGCAGTGGGCAGTTAAAAACCAATTGCTATTTCCAGGCCGAAGCCGTCGCATGGGCGTGAACGAGCTCTCGTGCTCCGCAAGCTTACCACGACTCACAGCAAGCCCCACGGCGAATAAAAGGGCCACTCATTCATTTCGCAATGTGTATTTAGCAGCTAATAATGTTCTTGAATCAGTACGAATTAATTGAGGCATTTACAGGATACTCTCCAACTTGACACTTGACTTCAACACCAACGTTGCTGCAACGCATGAGCATAACTCCAGCGCGGCGACGCTAACAGAAGCCTGAGTTGTGCACCGCGCTCTTGTGCTGATGAGTGTTTGCTCTTCCTTTAACTTTGGTAAATGTGTACTTGAGCACCACATTTGATTGATTGATTGATATGTGGGGTTTAACGTCCCAAAACCACTATATGATTATGAGAGACGCCGTAGTGGAGGGCTCCGGAAATTTAGACCACCTGGGGTTCTTTAACGTGCACCCAAATCTGAGCACACGGGCCTACAACATTTCCGCCTCCATCGGAAATGCAGCCGCCGCAGCCGGGATTCGAACCCGCGCCCTGCGGGTCAGCAGCCGAGTACCTTAGCCAATAGACCACCGCGGCGGGGCTTGAGCACCACATTAAAGCGGCTGAATAAAAATTCGACACTGAAACAAGCATCATGCACACCAGGGGCGTAGCAAGAATTTCTTTTCGGAGGGGGGAATTCCACCATACATCACGTATGTTCGTGCTGCTTTTGAATGTGTGCGCATACATACGCAAGCAATACTGAAAATGTTCGGGAAGGTTTGCCCCCCCCCCTTCCTGGCTACGTCCCTGATGCACAAACAGAAACACGCGCACCAGATGACCAGGTGCATCCATCCCTTTTTTATAGTCACGGCGTGGCTGATTCGCGGTTTGCGTTACACGACCCTCAATGTCGACTACCGCGCGATCACGAATACGTCGAAGTCAGCGAAGCTTTGCTCCAAGCACCTCCGACTCCGGAACTAGAGCAGCATTCCGCGACAGCAGCGAGGCGCGACCACCGACGCTGCTGCAGTTCGCCGCGTTCATCACCCGCCCAACACTGACATTACTCATCGACGTCTCGGGCAAAACGTTCGACGCACAGCAAGAGTGCTCAGCTCTGCACTTTCCTCGAGTGAAGAAAGTTTGCATGAAAATAAGAGCCCCTATGGCGGCTTGTCCGTCGCCAAGCTGTTAAATTATTTCTCCCTAGCGCATTGCACGATGCTCCCTGCTTCCTTCGTTCATGCAGGTATTTTGATCATAGTGTACGCAAGCGCAACACTTTCGCTGCTATCCACAGTCGACAAAGACAATTTTGCGTGAATAACGAAGCGCCACAGTGAAATATTTCGACAAGTGACCTCGATACCACACCAGAAGCGCCCGATCACCCACGGGAAAGCATCAGTTATCGGAAAACGGCGCACACAGAAATACGCATGCGACCGGCGAGAGTCGCATCTCTGTGCACCCTCGGGGGCGCTGGGTTTTTTCGCGAATGATGCCACTACGCAAATGCGCAACTTGCCAAAGAAGCTCGGTGTTTGGAACAGCCCCTTGTCACGAGACGACGTATATAGGACTACTGATGGACGTCCTCGCTGTCTTCTGACGCCCAGCTCGGCGTCTCTCAGTGATAGCTGCGGTCGGCAACTGGTCAACATCTACCCTCTCTTTTTCTTGCCCATCAAAAGTTGAGCATTCGTGTCCGCTTATGCGCCACAGTATACACGCAACGACCTTGTGAAGCCTGGCAAAACACAGACGCCCAGAGTGTATTGTAGAAAATGTTCAGAGGGGATAGGCATGTCGAGATATACAACTGCTTCAGTATATATATATATATATATATATATATATATATATATATATATATATATATATATATATATATATATATATATATATATATATATATGGGATGTGGCACAACGGGAGCGTTGTCAACAAGGATAAATATATTTATTTCCCAACAGTTTCGGGAGGGGTCCTCCCTTCATCAGGGGATGAGTTACACTGACATGAACTTCCAAACTTCGTTGCTGCCGCGTCCCTCTCGCCTTGAAAGATGTTTGCGAGAGTGAGAGGGAACTAAAAAAAGTAAAGAAAAAAACAAAAAATGGGGAAGAAAAAACGAAAAAGAAAGAAAAGAAAAAAAGTAAAAAAGACGAAGAACCACTGTCAACACTGAGAACGAAAGCAACTGTCCGTGTACGTTCACATACGGTTCTTATCACGTGCTGTTCAGTTCTCGACGTGTGTCGGGCCACCGAAGATTGTCACCGCGGTGGCGGCAGGGTCCGTGACGGCGTGCGTAAAGAAAGGGTTTCCCCTTTAATGGGTCGGTCGGCGTACGGCGTGCGTAAAGGAAGGGTTTCCCCTTAATGGGTCGGTCGGCTCTTTACCTTTAATCTTCGTCCGTTTCTCTTCAATGGTCATCAAGTGGTAAACACTTGAACGTAAACACTTTGTATGTGCATGTGGAAAAAAAGAAGAAAAACAAAAACAAGAAAGGACAGTGTACACGTACGAGTCAGTCAGAAAAAAGCATGGTCTCCAGCTATCAATCTTTGTCACCAATTTCCTCCTGGCTTACTTCTCGGAGGCAGTTGAGTTTACCGGGGTCCTTGTTGATGCCGGCTACTAGTGTTCGAAATTTGAAAAATAAAATATGCCTCACGCTGTTCGCGCTCGCGTCAGTTTGAGAAACCGGACTGCAAAAGAGTTACGCTGATATTATCAAAACTGTGGTTTGGCAGGTGCAGATGTCTACATAAAAGAAGCTTCGGCAGTGAAGTGGCATGGTACCGGTGATTATTGAACCACAGCCAAAATGGCGTGTCTGTTTGGCCGATATATTCTTGTCCGCAGATGTTGCAATGTAGCATGTATATTACGTTACTGGAGTCACAATTAAGGCTTTTAGTTATGCAGAATTTGAAATCCGAGAAGTTCGCTTTGGATTCACGTGGCACCCTGATTGAAATTTGGAGGTGTTTGTCTTTGCTCTGACAAGAATGTCCTTCAGATTTTTATCCCTGCGGTACGCCACGTGAGCTGGCTTCGCGAAAATGGAAGTTAGTCGTTTGCTTTGTCTGATTATGTTGAAATGGCGGGAAAGTATGTTGTTGATTCGTGGCGCTGATGAGGAGTAAGTTAGTACAAGGTTCGTTTGGGAAGTCGTTTTAGATACTCTGTTTGGTCCCTTAATTATATCATTCCTGTTCACGTTGCGAGCACGTAGTATGGCATCGTCAATAATGTCTTCCGGATAATTTTGTTTCAATAAGGAATGCTTTAGGTGTTCCGCGTGTCTGTCAAATTCCCGCATATCGGTGCATATTCTTCGGTACCGGTAGGCCTGAGAATATGGAATACCCGTATTGCAATGCTTTGGGTAGCTGCTGTTGAAATGTAGGTACATTTGACGGTCTGTAGGCTTTTTGTAAAGGTTTGTTGACAAGCGGTCATTTTCGACCGTGACAGTGACGTCCAAAAAGTTAATGCTAGTTTTGGAAATTTTGTGCGTGAATTTAATTGATGGGTGGCACTTGTTAAAATCCTCTATGAAGCGGAAAAGACTTCCCTCATCATGGTTCCATATCATAAAAATATCGCCTAGGTATCTTCTGTAGTAGAAAGGTTTCAAGGTACGCTCCTCAATGAATGGGATTTCAAGTGAAGCCAAAATGGTGCTCGCGAAGTTTGGGGCCATTTTCGTGCCCATTGCAGTGCCTCTGACCTGAAGGAAATGCTTGCCATTAAACTCAAAATGGTTATAATTTAGTACAAGTTCAAGAAGTGTAAACAGTACCTCGCCACTTACACTGGTTGATGAGTCAGATTTTACATATTCAGAAACCATAGCCGCTATTACGTCATGGCGGGGTATGTTGGTGTACAGTGAGCAGACGTCCATGGTCACCAGAATACTGCCGCCTGGGATGTCGAGACTTGAAATTTCGCAGATGAAGTGGTTTGTGTCCTTTAGGTAATAGGGAAAACTTGGGGGGATGTTTTTTATTAAGGAATTGATGAATTCTGATATATTCTCTGTTGATGTGCTGTTACTGGATACTATCGGACGTCCCGGATTGCCTGCCTTGTGTATTTTGGGGAGCAAATAGAATCGACCGGGAACAGAATGGGCCGGTAACATTGCTTTTAACATTTTGCCGGTAATTTTCTCGTCCCGGCGGAGATTGTTTAGGGTTGCTTTTATCTCCCTTTCGAATTCGGGAGTCGGGTCCGTTGGAAGTTCTTTGTAGAATTTTGTATCTGATAGTTGTCGTTCCCCTTCCTTTAAGTAGTCCGACGTGTTTTTAATTACTATGCAGCCTCCTTTATCAGCCGGTTTGATAGTAATTCCGGTGTTTTTTCGTAGTTCATCGAGTGCCCTTCGTTCTGACTTTGATATGTTGTTTCGAAATGGCCCATTTTTTTTCATACGCTCTGATGATATCTTTTTGAACTCCTGATATATACATATCGAGGTGTTTGTCCCTCTGCTCACCTGGACACCATGATTTGTCCCCACCAATCAATCTATTCTCGTCCGTACAGTCCTTGCGATCATGAAAGTATTCACGGAGGCGGAGATTACGCGCAAAGTTATCGAGGTCTTGGTACAGTTCAAATTCATTGAATCTACCGGATGATGGACAAAAGGTTAAGCCTCTCGAGAAAAGTTGAAGCTGAGCGGGTGTGAGTGTTGTGTTTGACAGATTGAGGACTGTTTTCTCATAAGTTTTCGGCTGCTCTTGGCTATCACGTGGCACGGGAGTGTCAGCGTCATATTCGAGAGTAAGGATGTTTTGATTAGGATTGCACTGTAGTTTCGAGTTCCCATTTTTCTCCTCAAAGTTAGGTTGTGGTACGGGTGGTCCCTGGCGTTCTTGTACGGCCTCATTCCTATTTTCCTGTTTCAGAGCAGTGGAGCTTCTGCAGTCCCGCTTGAATTTTCTATCTTTTACTACTGAAATTTCGCCTCTCTTTTTTAGTTCATATCTTTCCAGTTCTCTTGCCTCATGCTCTCCGAGATTAGATACCAATTTCTGCGTGGCCTCCGTGACACTGTATTCGGCGGCCTTACGCTCACTATGGTCCGCAATGACCCGAGTCAGTTGCAAGGACGCTTCTAGTAATATTTTTTCCCACTTCCCCCTTTCTGCTTCACTTAATGTAGACATTGAGGGGTTGCAGGCTAGGCGGAGGCCCTTAGGTGCAATTTCGCAGACACGCGGAACACCTAAAGCATTGCTTATTGAAACAAAATTATCCGGAAGACATTATTGACGATGCCATACTACGTGCTCGCAACGTGAACCGGAATGATATAATTAAGGGACCAAACAGAGTATCTAAAACGACTTCCCAAACGAACCTTGTACTAACTTACTCCTCATCAGCGCCACGAATCAACATACTTTCCCGCCATTTCAACATAATCAGGTAAAGCAAACGACTAACTTCTATTTTCGCGAAGCCACCTCACGTGGTGTATTGCAGGGATAAAGATCTGAAGGACATTCTTGTCAGAGCAAAGACAAACACATCCAAATTTCAATCAGGGTGCCATCCCTGCGGAAAAGCTCGATGCAAGGTATGCCCACAGATGGTCACAACACGTGAATCCAAAGCGAACTTCTCGGATTTCAAATTCTGCATAACTGAAAGCCTTAATTGTGACTCCAGTAACGTTATATACATGCTACACTGCAACATCTGCGGACAAGAATATATCGGCCAAACAGACACGCCATTTCGGCTGCGGTTCAATAATCACCGGTACCCACGCCACTTCACTGCCGAAGCTACCTTTATCTAGACATCTGCGCCTGCCAAACCAGTTTTGAAAATATCAGCGTAACTCTTTTGCAGTCCGGTTTCTCAAACAGACGCGAGCGCGAACAGCGTGAGGCATATTTTATTTTTCAAATTTCGAACACTAGTAGCCGGCATCAACAAGGACCCCGGAAAACTCAACTGCCTCCGAGAAGTAAGCCAGGAGGAAATTGGTGACAAAGATTGATAGCTGGAGACCATGCTTTTTTCTGACTGACTCGTACGTGTACACTGTCCTTTCTTGTTTTTGTTTTTCTTCTTTTTTTCCACATGCACATACAAAGTGTTTACGTTCAAGTGTTTACCACTTGATGACCATTGAAGAGAAACGGACGAAGATAAAAGGTAAAGAGCCGACCGACCCATTAAGGGGAAACCCTTCCTTTACGCACGCCGTACGCCGACCGACCCATTAAAGGGGAAACCCTTTCTTTACGCACGCCGTCACGGACCCTGCCGCCACCGCGGTGACAATCTTCGGTGGCCCGACACACGTCGAGAACTGAACAGCACGTGATAAGAACCGTATGTGAACGTACACGGACAGTTGCTTTCGTTCTCAGTGTTGACAGTGGTTCTTCGTCTTTTTTACTTTTTTTTCTTTTCTTTCTTTTTCGTTTTTTCTTCCCCTTTTTTGTTTTTTTTCTTTACTTTTTTTAGTTCCCTCTCACTCTCGCAAACATCTTTCAAGGCGAGAGGGACGCGGCAGCAACAAAGTTTGGAAGCTCATGTCAGTGTAACTCATCCCCTGATGAAGGGAGGACCCCTCCCGAAACTGTTGGGAAATAAATATATTTATCTTTGTTGACAACGCTCCCGTTGTGCCATATCCCATACCTTCTCGAAGACTAACTGGCCCATTGAATTATTACTCCCACTATATATATATATATATATATATATATATATATATATATATATATATATAAGGGGAAGAAGTGTATACCTAAGGGCTCGTTTTTCCGTGTTTTAACACAATATTAATGAGATCTAACAGACAGTAATGCCAGGGAATGTACAGGGGAAGTTATTAAAACCAATAGAATGTAAATAAGAAGAAAGAAAAGTGGATGAAAAAATTACCAACTCCTGCTCACAGTTGGTAATTTTTTCATCCACTTTTCTTTCTTCTTATTTACATTCTATTGGTTTTAATAACTTCCCCTGTACATTCTCTGGCATTACTGTCTGTTAGATCTCATATATATATATATATATATATATATATATATATATATATGCGCAGGCACCGCAGGGGTGCCTGCGCAAGTAGGCGTTTGGTGTGTAGCGACACCACGAACCCGAGCTAACGGGGGAGTTTCGACTCCCTCCCACGCCTAGCCGTGCGTGGCTTTGCCGTGTCCGAGGAAAAGGGGATCCTGGGGGTTGAGCCGACGCTGGGTGATTGGACCGTTAAGGCCCCCCGGCAGAGGCAACACACTCCTTTGGCCCCGGCTTCACGTAGACGGCACCCCTGAGCTGACCCACCCAGGGGAATCGGCAGTCGCCTTTTCCTATCTCTCTCTCCCTACATCTTCGTCTTTATCTCTTACTATTTATCTGTCCTGTCTTCTACTCTCTTCCATTTACTTCCAAACTTCCTGGCGGCTAGGGTTAACCCTGTGCAAATAGCCTACCTTGGTCTAGGCGCATTGGGTTATAGTGGCGTTGTACGGCTGGCGTCTGCAGGTTTCCGCATTTGTAAACTTGTAGCGTCCCCTCGTTGGGCTCCGTGGTGGGTGGCCGCCAACGCTGCTGAACAACAATAAGGAAGACATGCATGGAGCATTCCCACTACTGTCTGATCGTACCGGCTTAAAGCAGGTACGCACCGATGATCTCACCAGAGAAGGATTGGCCACCCTGGTGCAGTATCTGGCCACCCCCTCCCGTAGGCATTCGTCAATTAACTCACGGCCCTCAGTCCCCACCAGCTGCAGAGCAACTGACCACGGCGGCGGTCAGATCTGCAAAGCAGCAGAGGGCGCTAGGAATCTCTGGATATGGACAGGCCACCATTGGAACTTGAACTTAGCAACGTTTAACGTTAGAACGTTATCTAGTGAGGGAAGTCTAGCTGTATTATTCGAGGAGCTAGAAGGCATTATATGGGATATAATAGGGCTGAGTGAGGTTAGGAGGACAGATGAGGCCTATACTGTGCTACAGAATGGGCACGTCATTTGCTATCGGGGCTTGGCAGACAGAAGAGAACTGGGAGTAGGGTTCCTAATTCACAGAAACATAGCTGGCAACATAGAGGATTACTATAGCATTGATGAAAGGGTGGTAGGCATTGTAATTAAACTGAATAAAAGATACAAAATGAAGGTAGTACAGGCTTACGCGCCTACATCCAGCCATGATGACGCTTCAGTTGAAAGCTTTTATGAAGACGTGGAATCGGCAATGAGTAAGGTGAAAACACAGTATACTATAGTAATGGGCGACTTTAATGCAAAGGTAGGGAAGAAGCAGGCTGGAGACCAGGCAGTAGGAGATTATGGCATCGGCACTAGAAACGCCAGAGGAGAGCTACTGGTAGAATTCGTAGAACGCAATAATCTGCGTATTTTGAATACCTTCTACCGAAAACGAGAAAACCGCAAGTGGACATGGAGGAGCTCTAATGGCGTAAATAAGAACGAAATAGACTTTATAATGACTGCACACCCAGAAGTCGTGCAGGATGTGGAAGTGGTTGGCAAGGTAAGATGCAGTGACCATAGAATGGTACGGGCTCGAATCCGCCTAGACTTGAAGAAGGAACGACAGAAACTGATACGCAAGAAGCCAATCAATGAGCTAGCACTGAGAGGGAAAGTACAGGAATTCAGAGTGTCACTGCAGAACAGGTACTCTGCTCTTAGCGAGGAAACCAACCTTAGCGTAGATACAATGAATGATAATCTGACGAGTATCATCACGGAGTGTGCAGTGGAAGTTGGAGGCAGGGTAGCTAGACAGGACACTGGCAAGCTTTCCCAGGAAACGAAGAATCTCATTAGGAAGCGTCAAATCATGAAAGTCTCAAGTACAACAGACAAAATAGAACTGGCAGAGCTTTCGAAGTTGATTAATAGACGTAAAGTATGCGATGTAAGAAGGTATAACATGGAGAGAATTGAGCACGCTCTGAAAAACGGAGGAAGCGTCAAAGCAGTGAAGAGGAAACTTGGGATAGGCAAAAGGATAGTTAAAATAGCGGAGGAGTTTTACAGAGATCTGTACAGTAGCCGAGACAACCACGACCTTAATACTATAAGAACTAACAGTAACCCGGACGACACCCCACCGGTCATGATAGAAGAAGTCAGAAAAGCTTTGGAGAGCTTGCACAGAGGCAAAGCTGCTGGTGAGGATCGGGTAACATCAGATCTGCTGAAAGATGGAGGACAGATTGTGTTAGAAAAACTAGCCACCCTGTTTACGAGGTGTCTCCTTACGGGAAGGGTACCAGAGTCTTGGAAGAACGCTAAAATCATCTTAATACATAAGAAAGGAGATGACAAGGACTTGAAGAATTACAGGCCGATCAGCTTGCTCTCTGTAGTATACAAGCTATTTACAAAGGTAATTGCTAGCAGAGTAAAGAAAACATTAGAATTCAATCAACCAAAGGAACAAGCAGGATTTAGAACAGGCTACTCAACAATTGACCACATTCATACTACCAATCAGGTAATAGAGAAATGCTCAGAGTATAACCAACCATATATAGCCTTCATATATTACGAGAAGGCGTTTGATTCAGTAGAAATATCAGCCGTCATGCAGACACTGCGGAATCAGGGCGTAGATGAAATATATATATAAACATTCTGGAAGAAATCTACAGGGGATCAACTACTACCATAGTGCTTCATAAAGAAAGCAACAGAATACCAATGAAGAAGGGTGTAAGGCAGGGGGACACAATCTCCCCAATGCTATTCACTGCGTGCTTACAGGACGTTTTCAGAAGCCTAGAATGGGAACAGTTAGGGATAAGAGTTAATGGAGAGTACCTCAGTAACCTGCGCTTCGCCGATGACATTGCATTGCTCAGTAACTCAGGGGACGAATTGCAACTCATGATTACGGAGTTAGACAAGGAGCGCAGAAAGGTGGGTCTTAAAATTAATCTGCAGAAAACGAAAGTAATGTACAACAACCTCGGAAAGGAGCAGCGCTTTGCGATAGGTAATAGTGCACTTGAAGTTGTAAAAGACTATGTCTACTTAGGGCAGGTAATAACCGCAGAGTCTAACCACGAGATTGAAGTAACTAGAAAAATAAGAATGGGGTGGAGCACATTCAGCAGGCACTCTCAAATTATGACAAGTAGATTGCCACTGTCCCTCAAGAGGAAGGTATATAACAGCTGTATCTTGCCGGTACTTAGCTACGGAGCAGAAACTTGGAGACTTACAAAGAGGGTTCAACTTAAATTGAGGACAACGCAGCGAGCAATGGAAAGAAAAATGGTAGGTGTAACCTTAGGAGACAAGAAGAGAGCAGAGTGGATTAGGGGACAAACGGGAGTTAAGGATATCATAGCTGCCATAAAGAAGAGGAAATGGACATGGGCCGGGCATGTAGCACGTAGACAGGATAACCGCTGGTCATTAAGGGTCACCAACTGGATTCCCAGAGAAGGGAAGCGGGGTAGGGGGAGACAGAAGGTTAGGTGGGCAGATGAGATTAAGAAGTTTGTGGGTATAAATTGGCAACAGCAAGCACAGGACCGGGTTAACTGGCGGAACATGGGAGAGGCCTTTGTCCTGCAATGGACGTAGACAGGCTGATGATGATATATATATATATATATATATATATATATATATATATATATATATATATATATATATATATATATATATATATATATATATATATATAGGGGAAACAAGTGTATACTTAAGGGCTCGTTTTTTTCGTGTTTTACACAATATTAATGAGATCTAACAGACAATACTGCCAAGGAAGGTGTAGGGGAAGTTATTAGGCCAATTGTAATGTAAATGAGAAGAAAGAAAAGTGGGTGAAAAGATAACTTGCCGTGGGCAGGATCCAAACCTGCGACCTTCGAATAACGCGTTCGATGCTCTACCACTGAGCTACCACGACAGCCATCCCCCCAGCCACATTATTGGGTATCTATGTCAATTTAAACGTGGGAGTGTCAGTCAGCGCCACTACTAGCCATGGCGGCGAGTGTGGTACACTCTTTATGAGCCTGTTTGGCGTCTCGTAGCACGTGAACTTATTAGTAACTGGCAGCTGACCAATAGTCCCCCGTATACAACCTAGAGGCACCAAGTCTGCCAGTACGAGACCCTCGTTAATGAATAAGGGAAACAAGTGTATACTTAAGGGCGCGTTTTTTTTTCGTGTTTTACACAATATTAATGAGATCTTACAGACAATAATGTCAATGAAGGTATAGGGGAAGTTATTAGGCCAATTGTAATGTAAATGAGAAGAAAGAAAAGAAAAGTGGGTGAAAAGGTAACTTGCCGTGGGCAGGATATATATATATATATATAAGGGAAAGAAGTCTATACCTAAGGACTCGTTTTTTTGTGTTTTTAACACAATATTAATGAGATCTAACAGACAGTAATGCCAAGGAATGTACAGGGGAAGTTATTAAAACCAATAGAATGTAAATAAGAAGAAAGAAAAGTGGATGAAAAGATTACCAACTGTGAGCAGCATCATAGCGTATATATATATATATATATATATATATATATATATATATATATATATATATATATATATATATATATATATATATATAGCCCCGCCGCGGTGGTCTAGTGGCTAAGGTACTCGGCTGCTGACCCGCAGGTCGCGGGTTCGATTCCCGGCTGCGGCGGCTGCATTTCCGATGGAGGCGGAAATGTTGTAGGCCCGTGTACTCAGATTTGGGTGCACGTTAAAGAACCCCAGGTGGTCAAAATTCCCGGAGCCCTCCACTACGGCGTCTCTCATAATCAAATGGTGGTTTTGGGACGTTAAACACCACAAATCAATATATATATATATATATATATATATATATATATATATATATATATATATATATATATATATACGCTATGATGAATGGGAGACGTGGCTTGACTCATACGCCATGTTTTTTTTCCATTCTCACTTCTTCTGACTCCTAACCATCGCTACCTTCTTAAGTTACAGGATATCCCTCCCCCCGAAAAAATGCGCACGTTGCATATTACAATGCATGATGAACAAGCAGTCTTAGAACACATACACAAAACAAAGTCTAAATGGGCTGTAGTTCCGCTTGACATTGAAGTTCCGTAAAGTCGCACAAAAATTTCACAGGAGGGCAGCAATCCGGGGTTAGTACAGCTCTGATGGCGAGGCTTACTGTTACGTTCTGGAAAACACAAGTACAGCGCTTGTCTGTGTCCCCTCTTTAGTATTCCCGTCTTGTGTTCGCGCTGTACGTTTTTCATCACACAAGTACACCTTGAGCGTAGAAACTGATGATATAGCTGCCATTGTTGCGAGGAGTGGACGCCGTTTGACGGGCTTGCAGTAGATCGGTCTTTGGCGTCGCTGTCCTTTCTGCGTGCGTGCTCGTTGTCGTGAACTAATGCTATGGTGTCTGAATCCTTGCGTGGCAGAACTGGTGACTTCTTGTCTTGTTCTGTGTTTCCTGAGGTTTCGGAGCTGTAATCTTAGGCGCAGTCTTGATCTTTTGTCCCAAATGCGTTTCTGGCACCGATCCCTGATACGAAGATGCCTCGCTTCTTGAATTTGTTTTAAAAGGATTGCTTTGCGTCGTCGTCCTTGTTTGTGTGCACGTTGTAGTTTCTGGAGTTCGTGGAGTTGCCTTTGTTGAAATTGCTCGTTTTGTTGCGAAAGTTGGTCAGATGGGCATCTTTCAGGAACATGCGTCGGCTCTTCTTTGCATGGTGATGTGATCAGTAGATAGCTGGTAGTCGATACTGTACTGCTGGGCTTGTCTTGCGATGAAAGCATCGTGACAGACTGATGAGAAAGCTCCCAAGATGTTTGTGAGTCGTCATTGATTGTAAATGCTTCTGTCAGTTGAGAATGCGCCGGCGTTGGTGGATTCGAAATCCTGCAGTGCTTTGACTCACATGTGTGTTATCACTTGACGATGAGAGCACAACAGGCATGGCTTCGGGTGGTTCTGATGGTGTATGTTTTCTTTTTGCAGCGTGATTAGGCTGAGAATGTCTGTCGAACGACCCTGGTCCGGAAAGTCAGGGTATGAGCTGGTATTGTGGGGATTCACCAGCTCATCACGCGTAAATTTCGTCGCACGTTCGAAACCGTCTGGGCCTCGTGTGTGACACGAAGCATCAAGGAATTCGGGTGGTTCAGTAAAATGTGAAGTGTTGTGGTGCAGTGAACACGTTGAAAATGCCGATTTTATTGCTCTTGGGAAAGCCGACTTTAGGTTTAGTCTTTTGGCGAAATGGTCTAGATTCCTTTCAGTATACGGAGGCTTTACCTTGTCTGTTGCGACGTGCAAGCTACTGTGCAGTCGGTGTTCGAATGCGTGACGTTTTTTCGGAAGAGTCATATGAAGGTACAATGGTGGTATATTTTCTCTGAGGTCTCGTTTGGGAGATAGGCTTACTGCGGGAAGAGTTCGCATAACTGTTATAGGCGAGTTGAAAAGCTTTTTGCTGATTCCACAGGCCACGTCTCCCATTCATCATAGCGTCACACGAGTCGACAGGATGGAGACCTGCCTGCCCCTTCATCAGTCGCTCATCATCTACGCAGTTCTCCGCATGACACCCTTAACATACATAGACCACCGTGCAAACGCCTAGCATTACGCATCAACCGGCATCATGTCAGAAGCATCTGCTGACCTTCCCATCCCCAAGTACACCGGAGCAGCGGATGATGGACGCGTACAAGACTGGTTCCACCTGTTCAAGCTCCACGCTACCGCTGCATCTTGGTCGGAACGGGAGATGATCATCAACTTCACTGACTACATCTCAGGCGAGGCATTCAAATTTTACATCACCCCCATCTTCGAGAACGATGAGTTGGAAAAGGATCAAAGAAGAAATGATCACCCGTTTCAAAATATACAATGAAGACCTGTCCATACTGCATCATCACACACACGCACACACACACACACACACACACACACACACATATATATATATATATATATATATATATATATATATATATATATATATATATATATATATATATATATATATATATATATATATATATATATATGTGTGTGTGTGTGTGTGTGTGTGTGTGTGTATGTGTGTGTGTGTGTGTGTGTGCGTGTGTGATGCTAGATGCGGGAGACGTGACCCGGCTCATACGCCATGTTTTTATTCTATCTCACTTCTTCCTTCTCAGCCTCTACCAACCGTCGCTTCATACGTCACATGGTTCCCCCTCCCCCGAAAGAAAGCATAGATTACGAACAAGAAAACGTAAACAAGGAGATGTTGAGAAATCACAAATGTTAAAATGCACAATTGGTTTCCAGTGGTGTTCCGTAAACTCGCGAAACTTCAGAAAAGAGTGCAGCAGTCCGGTAAATGAAGGAGTTCTGGTGGACGACGCTGGCTGTGGCGTTCCGGAGAAGGTAACCGCATCTTGCAAAACTGCACTGAGCATGACAAGACTTGAGCAGTTGCGAGAAACGAACAAGGTTGGAAGTTCTTGTAGCATTTGAAGGTCGAATGTCGTAGGCTCCGAATTCGCTGTCGTACGCACTGTATTCCGTGTCGCGGCTGAGACACAATCAGTGCGTGCGGCCTACGTGTACAAGTACTGAAATTGAACGAACTATGGCTATGTTGGTGCGTTGTGCAAATGATAACGTTCAGTCTCTTTCGCAGTTTTTTGTGGCTTTGGCTCCGTTAATCGGATCGTGAGCGATGTTTGGATATCTGGTGTAGAAGACTTCCTTGACGTTTCTTCTTGCGAAGATAGCTCGGATGATGACTTTGTCCTTCCTTTAGTTGGTGTCGTTTCTGACAAAATTCTTTAAGCCGCAAATGTGCTTGGGATGTCATTGTAGTTTGTCGTCGTGGTAGTTCATGTAACTGCTGTAGTTGCGGAATATGACGAGGTAGTTTTCCTTTAGTAACATGAGCCTGCTTTTCTTTCCAACTTGATGTGACCAGTAAATAGTGGGTACTCATTGAGACCTCATGATTCTTGTCAGGCAAAAAAGGTTGCGGACTAGAATTAACAGAAAGTTCTTTTAAGGTTTTGCAACGCCGTTCTCAACGAACGCTTTTGGTTCACGGCAATGCCTGAGAGGTGATGCTTCTAAGCCTCCTGTGTTGTTTGCACTATAAGTTGGCTGTGCTTTCAATGGCGACCCCACAATAGGCGTGGTTTCATCAGATTCTAGTTGGGAATGACTGTCTTTCTGTGCAACGAACGATGCGAGCTCTTCTGGCGCATGGAACTGAACTGTAGGTCCCGGGCTTGACTGAGTATGCTCCGAGCTTCTGTGCTCTATTCCGACCATAGTGAACGTCGTATGAGACGCAAGGTGGGCGTTGTGAGCGACCGAAGATCCACGCGATGGAAAAGCAGGAAGTTGGTCAATGCGTAAAGGCTGCTTTTGACTATGACGACCGAGTGCGGTTGCTGTGAATGGTGGGTTGTAAGCAAGTCTTCATCGTAGTCGTCATTGCATCATTTGAACCGAACGATAATTTATTGTTTGATCTTCTCCCATGACTCGTCGTTCTGAAATATGTGGGTGAGGTAGAATTTGAAGGCCTTATCGGAGACGCAGTCGGTAAAGTTGGTGACCATCTCCCGTTCCGACCATGATGCAGCGGTAGCGTGGAGCTGGAACAGGTAGAACCAGTCCTGTTGAGGTTCATCGTCCGCGGCTCCAGTGTGCTTGGGAATAGGAAGGTCAGTCGATGATTCCGTCATGATGCTCGTCGATGTGTACTGCTAGGTGTTGGTTCGGTAGTTCATTTATGGTCAGGGTGTTTTGCGGATTACATTGTCGATAATTTGCGACTGATGAAGGGCCTGAAAGGTCTCCATCCTGTCGACTCGTATGACGCAATGATGACTGGGAGACGTGACCCGGCACATACGCCCTGTTTTTATTCTATCTCACTTCTTCCTTCTCGGCCTCTACTAACCATCGCTTCATACGTCACACACACACACACACACACACACACACACACACACACACACACACACACACACACACATATATATATATATATATATATATATATATATATATATATATATATATTTCTGAAAAACAGACAAATTGTTTTGTGATCACCATCTCCACGTGCTACCATTGCATGGAAGAGAAACAAGCGGGTTCGTTGGGAAAGTTGTTGGAAAGATGAAACTACACGATGCATACAACTGTCTCTCGCCAGAGCAGATACGTGACCCGTGAGCTTACAAGACGGAGACCAGTGCATGCACGGGTGCAGCATGGAGTATAAGTGGATGTTATTTCGGCATGTTATTTTCTTTGCATCCGTCAGCTGCTCGTAAAGCCACGCAGTTATCATTTCTGAAAATACCATCATCACTGCAGTCGTCAAAGAGGGACTGAGGCATTTCTTCGTCGTTCCACACCTTGTTTCACGTGTGCCGCGTGTGTGCTATATAGGGCACTAGTCTACATGAAGCCAAAGGTTCTGGGGCTCTTGGGGGTGAACAGGTTGGCGATAAAAGAAAAATAAAATCATTTATTCGAGGACTGCAGGTGATGTGGGCAGAAATAGAAAAGAGCAGGAAACCAAGGCTATATTCTGTGATAAGGTGCACGAATGCAGACTGTGCACTTTTAATGTGTTTTATAGGACAAGAACCTTAATTCAGCAAAATTAGGCCGATATGAAATAATAACAATGTCAACCAAATTTTGAACTTTCTTAAGCGCAGGTCGTCTACTCCTTTAGAAGGAACGTTTTTTCATTGTGTAGTTCGGAAAAACTGATGTGGTTTCTTATGCTTTTGCCTAAGATGACTGGATGGGGTAATAACCCATTATATTCTTTTAATCGTTCGATTGCCCTTGGAAAAACTCTGCACCCAGTGTGATTTTGCATGGCATCTGTAATCGGAGACCTCACGTGCCTCCGGGTTCAGCTCAGGTAGGACTAAATGACGATTTTGTGTGATGAAGTTGCCCTTTAGCACCATATTGTTATGTTCCAGTTCTTTTATTACGATGCCATCATGGCGTCTCATATTTGCGCGATGTGTGACGTCACGATGACATCGCTATATCATGATGATTTTTTGCATCACTGACGTTAACACCGATGGTCACTTGTGTTTGATTAGGCGTGCTAGTTTTTTTTTTTGCATTAATAACGGGAACCAAACGTCATGGCGAACCTTAAACGCACCTCCGCGCAACAAGCAAATGAGAGGCGACGGAAAAATAGAAAAGCCACGCATGAGAAAAACCGCAATAGTAGCACAGGAATAGTACGACATATCGTCTCTGTGCTATTCTGGCGACATGTGAATAAAGACAGCTTCAATTTTAACCAATGGAAAGTTTTGCATCTCTTTAAGACAGGGGGGGGGGGGGGAGTGATTCTCAAAAAAGAGAAAAGAAGAAAAAAGTGAGCCACGTAACTGTCTCTCAGGGAGAGGACACCTCAACAGTGGATCACGGGGGATGGGGGTAAGGACGGATTAAAAGTATAGGGAGGAATGAAAGGCATAGAGATAGAGGGAGGCGCAGGAACAGAGAGGTGCACATACGGAAATGAGGAGAGGATTGGAAAGATGGACGCGGGTCGCAGGAGTCCAAGAACGGGGCACAGAGATCTTGTCGGCGTTAGGAGATGGCGTAGGGTGAGCCAGTCGGCCACAGCTGCGCTGTTGTTGAAGATCGCAGGGGCACAACCAATCGGCACGAAATCCAGCGAGCGAGTCCTTTAAGACAGTCTCTTTCGGAAATGTCACGAGGATTGCCTAGATTTTTACCCGATCGACGAAGAGGAAAATGTAGATATTGCCTTTGGTATTCTAAGAAATTTGGTCACTGCTCTGTTACCCTAGGCAGGCGAAAAAATGCCGAAATTTTAATTACCATACGGTCGGCAAAACTGCCCGCGGTCAGCACATGACTGTCTTCGCCGCATATAGTTTTCTTATTACGTATGTTTGTGAGCCACACACGCATGACTGGTTTAAGGCATTGTCTTCGTGAGGCACCTCATGCGTCCATATTGCTTTAAAACACGATTTGAGAATGAGCACCCAGATTTCATTCATTTTGTAGTTCGGTATCGACATAATTTTGGAATCCTGGCACAAAACCATCTTCACAATTGAACTTCATAGGAAATATGAGGCAGTTTTTATTGAAATGGTAACTTTCCCTGGCAAATTGTTCAACCTCCGCGCTCCTGCCTTCTTCACCGCCCCAGGCCTTGGAAGAAAAAATTGCGTGACTACGGCTAGCTGGCTAAGGTGAATCATACCCCTGCTGTAGGTTATCATTGCTGTACGGCGATAATTTAGCTATACGGCATAACAAAAACGTTCCATGGGGTTAAAGTATGGCAATTTTGACCTTAGCATCGGGTAGTTTCCGAAAATTGGTTGGCAAAACAGATGTGTCGGGCGAGGTCAGCCTCAATCGCACGGACAGCTTTGCCTGCGGTTACGCTTAACATTGGTTTACAGGGTCAACCGCAGTGAAGGTAAACGCAACAGAATAGCTAGGTGGGCCAGTTGCGCTCAAGGTTTCACTCGATTTAGGGCGAATGCGGTTCGCCATTGCTGCTTGTGATAACGTTGGGCAAGTCGTCGAGATCACGAGCTAGTCATGTGGTCAGCAAGAAGGCTTCGTACACGTTCAGCGAGTTTTGTCGGGCGAGACATCCACTCCACCTCTGCGAGAGTGCATTCAGTAGCTCCACCGTTAGACTGTACATTCCGCGCTTGCGGCCCGGCGGCTAGATGCGAAGAAAATATGTATAAACAGCCACAAGAACAAGAGACGTGTAGCGGTAGAGCTGTATATACCCCGCATAAGGCGCAAAAAATAATCGCTGTGGGCCGTTCTACGGCGAACCGCCCTTTCGACTAGTTTCGACTGACCGATGTCGCTTTCCGCGAAAATCCTCAAACAACGCGAAGCTGCGACTTTGCGCCGGTTCGCGACTGATGCAATCGCAATTTGTCCGCCATCTTGTTTGTCAGCTTGCAAAAGCGTGCTTGCCTAACTTGATTAGTGATGATCACAGTCATGAGACTAACTACGGGCATGCCTGCCGAGTATTCGCGGCGAAATCGGACTATGGTGGCAGCAGCGTTCCCGCGCAAGTGTGGATTGGCGGTCGGCGCGTATACAAATCACGCAGCGGCGCTTCGTTGTGTGCGGTCTGGGCCGACTTTCATCGAATACAATGCGTTAACTGCATATTGGTAACATCTATGCTTCTTTTTACTGAATCGGTGCACGAACCTTCTGCAACGTTACCATTACCAGCGTGTAAAGCGCATTCTGCTTGTCAAAGGGACGCTTGCCCTGGGTGATTGTCCGCGCGCTTTCCCACTGAATCACGCCTTTGATGTGTTGTTTGTACGTTTTTAGCTTGTGTTCCACCTTCTACGCACTGCTGCAGCGTGACTAAACTAGTTATTTATTTACTTCTTTCTCTTCTGCATACAACAAAAAAAGATAGAAAGAAAGATCGTAGAAAGTCCGCATATTTAGGTATACCACCGTTCGCACTAATACGCATATGCGCTCTTTTTTTTTTTCATTCTGTTCACCATGAAATGTGGGACAGCCAATAAGTCTAGTCAGGAAAGCTTAGCGGCTGGCAGCGCTTTGCGCTACATTGCGTTTACGTATGCGCACATGTGAATGCGTTAATTATAAGAGTTCAGCAGAAAGCTTTCACTGATGAATTACGTGCATGGTAGTGCTACAACAAAGGTCTGGTTATTTTATGAAAAGAGAATTTTTTTTCTTTTTCAAACAAAAATAGACCGCTGTCTTTCGTCGGTGAAAAACAATGCCACATAAGCCTCCATTACAATGAAAAAAAGACAATGACATCAATGACAATGCTAGCAATATTTATATGTAGTGGTACCACGGCCAGATAAACACAAAACTAAGGCTCTTCACACAATCGTAAACCGCAGTGTGATATTTTTATTTTGTTTTGAACCGAGGCGCTAAAGCGCTGCATTCACACACTATTCAATAGTCCTCATGTTATGCAGGATGCAAAAGCATTTTACGAATGTGTTTGTAGGCAGAAAGCGGCATCCGCTCTGAAATTATTCTGGTGAATGAAGGGTACGACGACAAAAGAGATCACTCTAGAAAGCAATCGCCGACATTATTAGGGGCATTAACAGCCGAGCAAGAAGAAATGCTTTCATACGTCGTTTTCGCAATATATGCACAAGCAGTTACATTTACGCTGTGACAACCGAACAAACCACCCTTTCAGAACGTTGATGACATACCTGCACATAGAAACACGACGTGGCTAGCAGACGACGCGCGGAGCAATCGACACTTGCGCGCTTCAGCCAGTTGCCACCAGGCAGCGACACCACTGGACCTTGCTGCATTACATTGCAGCCAGTTCAAGACACATGAGGCGAACAGCCGTCAGGTTTCAGGCTCGGAAGACATCGCATTCTCTCCATAAAGCGCAAAATAAAGAAGCTCACGCAGTCAAGCTTTGTTGTCTGGTAAGTGATAACATCGGCAACAATGCTATGCCTTCGCAAGCGACAAACACCGACACAGCCAACATTCGTTATTGACTCCTAGCGTAGGCCTAGCAATGCTGACGTTCTCGGTAGCGCCATTCTCTTTCCAACGTGAGCTCATTGTCGAGCGCTTTCTTTTTTTTACCAACACGATAAAAACTCGTACACTTATAAGACGCTTTCACCCGTGCAACTGGTTTAATAAATGGCACCGATGTAAAGAGCGAAGGTGGGAACGAAGCGGGCCGGTTCGCCGAGACCGCCGGTACCACTGTTTGTTTACCTGCGAAATGGGCTTCCATCACAGCTCGACATCTCGTCGTTGGCTTTGCCTTGCAGAAATAGCACACTTCAATCATCACTTTATTAAATCATGAGTTATTTCACGTCAGAAAAAGTCTATCCAATGTTTTAGATGCCACTGGCAACGGCGATACCCAAAAATACAAGGGCGATCGGAGCGGCGAGGCAGAAGCTTGCGACGGCGCCCACCTGTGGCACCCCTCGTCACGCTCCCGCGCCGCCATCGGCTGCCCGCCAAACCGGCGCGGCAGCCGCGCGGCTACGTCCAGCAGGTTGGATGCACGCGCGGCGTGCGAATTGTCAACGCATGCTGTTGGACGCCTGCTGGCTGCGGCTGTTGGCACGAACGGCCGTACGAGAAATTGCATCCGAATTCGCACCATGTGTCTCCCGCTTGAAGCCACTCCATGCGTTTTTTTTCCGGCAGTAGACACGATGGAGAGGCTTCAATGTAGCCTATAGGGAGAAAACAGCGACAGCGGCGGCATTAATACCACGGACCCTCGTCCACCTTGAGCAACCTCGCATTCCGTCACGGCCACCGCCAAGGCTTTCTTCCCTGGCAACGTTTTTGTTATTGCGACGCACAGAGGACGCATCACGTGTTCCGCGTCCATGTGCACCTTCAGCAGCATCTGCAGTGCGGAGACACTTGAACGTTGTCTGCTCGATTCTGATCAGTAAATGCGAATTAACAGAAACGCTTCAAGTCACACGCGACATCGCCTTCTCGACAGTGCGCTCTCCACGAGCAAATAGAACCTACGCTTCCCCTCTGCGTCGTTTCCTCGCCACTGGTGAGCGAGATGCGGTTTCTGCAGCCGGCTGATTCCGTATCGTGTGCGGCACCATGAAGTGCCTGCTTGAAATAGTTGCAGACGCTCGCAGAAACAGAAACTCCATTGTGTTTCGGTGACGCACGTACGAACAGCGGCAGAGTTGTGTCTTTTCAGCGAAAGAACACCGCTGTAGGCAACGCTTCACGTTCAGCACAGCATAACAACAACAACAACAACAACAACAACAAAAACATGGCTTACAGCAACCTCGCTTCGTGTTGTCACATCTTGCTTTCCGAGCGCATCAGATGCGACGTTTTCGTGTTGCTGATTCAGACATCCGCTCTCGCATGCCAAGCGTCTTATTCAGGGGACGCCGCCGGTGCAATCGAAAGAACTCCACAATGGCGCGCTGCCTACACAATGGGTGGCCTGCACGCGCCAACATTCGGCACGAGTCATACTCTGCGTCTGCCCAAGGGGTCGGGAGTGGCTACATCGTTAAGACGGCTGACGAGGTGCACGGACCGAAGGCCACAGCTGTGGCCTTTGGTCGATTAATAGATATATGCCTTAAGCACGGTGTAAAGGTGGTACTAAGCGAAGGGCAGTCGTGGCCACAGAGTTCAGACGTGGTGTGGCTCGGCCGAGTTGGTTATCCATGAACTTCCCTTGTATTAACGCGGCACATATGACCATTAAAAAAAATTGGCAGCATATCCACGGAGTGAATGATGGATAGTGGGGCGAAGCATTCGTCCGTCCATTCTTTCTTGCTTCCGTCCGTCCGTGCGTCCGCCTGTGTGACCGCCCATGCGTCCATCCGCCCGTCCGTGCGTGCGTCTGTTCGTGCGTTCGTCCGTGCATCCACCCCTGCGTCCATCCATGCATCTGTCTGTGTGTCCGTTCGTCCATCTATTCAACACTGCAAGTACCATCAATTTGCATCTTTTCATCATATATTCCCCATATAGAAGCACCGCCATCCAGCGGACATTCCAAGAACTAAACGAGAGGTGGCACACGCACACTTTCTTACGGCTTGCGCTTCGGGTCTACTTCCCACCTTTAACCACCTCGAGATCATGGTATATGCTAGTTCACTGTATTCATGGCAATGCGGCCCAACGCTCGCTAAACCTTTCTAACACCAAGGAGGTTACGCCCAGCGAGTATAACGTAGCAACCTTTTCCTGTCAGATAGTGCTCAATGTACATGCCAATGGCTGCTAATGGGAAATCAGAGACAGGACAATTCGGCTTTTACTTTCTTACGGCTTGCGCTTCGTATCTACTTCCCACACCTCTAACCACCTCGAGTTCATTCATGGTATATACTAGTTCATTGTATTCATGGCACTGCGGCTCAACGCTCGCTAAACCTTTCTAAAACACAAGGAGGTTACACCCAGCAAGTATAACGTAGCAACCCTTTCTTGTCAGATAGTGCTCAACCATGGCCTTCTCTATAACTTTTTAAGATGTAGACGAGGCTATGGCTCAACGTACACATGCCAATGGCTGCTAATGGGGATCGCAGCGTGCGCGTTAACTAAAAGCCGAATGCTCCGGTTTCTCATTTCCCATTAGCAGCCATTGGCATGTACACTGAGCACTACTTTTTATTGTTCAACAACGCACAGAAGAAATCTCTCACCGGCACTACCTTGGCGGTCAAAATGTTATGCTTGTTACGCACTACAACGACTACGAGGGACGAACGAGTGCCACTATAAGGAGCTTCGCCCCTATAAAATTAATTCGGGCGCTAACACACGACACAATCACTCACTCACGCACACACACCCATGCATCAACCACGCACAGCTCAATCTTCCAACTGATTTATTCATAGCTCGACGGCTTTAATATATACATAGGACATATGTGCGCACTAACACCAAAGAAGGCCAAGAACATACATTATCAATACATACAGTTTATCAATTTCAGAGTCTAAAACCAATTAACTGGAATTCGCTTGGTAACAATGATAGCGAAGGGGCGCTTACACAGGAGGTTAATGGACGCTTTCACGTCGGCTCCGTTCTCATCAAATAATTTCGCGGCGAGTACAGTCAGGCATCACTCAGATTTATACACCATCTGATTCTTCTCGTTAAGAAGAGACCATATTTCAAGGCGGGTGATCATTTTTCAATATTTTGCGACCGAAAACCAGCTCCCGCCAAAAGCGTCTACTATTCCTACGACCGGCGCTCCTCGTCGACTGGGGCGGCCTCACGATAGTCAGACCTCGGCGTTCGCGCCATACAGGCCGTAATCATCAATAATGGAGGTATAGCAGCAGAATGAAGACGCCACCCAACGGGAAGACGAAGACGTCACCCAACGGGAAGATGACATAGGCAACGGATGGACAGAAGTTCGAAACAGAGAACATGCTAAGGAAAATAGCCAGCAACGCCGTGGTAGCCCTAGCCTTACCCGGACGCCTAGAACGCACGGTGCAAATCTGATATCTCGGATAACCAGAGCCAGCAAAATGCCAATACTGCAGACAGGCGACGACCAGATAGTTTTAAGGCCAAGAGGAGGACTGCAGCTACCCGAGCTCAGCTTAACGGAGCTAGACAAAGCTGTGTACGAAGCAGTCGAGATCCCTTATGAAGAAAGAGAGACATACACGATTTGTCCGAATAACTTCCAGAAAATCTTGGTCGTTAGCACCCCAAACCGAGACCATGCAGACAAAAAACCAAAGTATCAAGCACATCAAAGCCAATGACAAGTTGTATGAGGTAGGAGCATACGGGACGGCCCCGGAATTCACTGCCAATGTTGTAATCAAAGGAGTTCCCTTGAACGAAACCCCACGGGACATCACCGCAGCAATTATTACAACCAGAAATCCTATCGCGATCACAGCCAAACGTGTTGGAAACACCACGACAGTGACTGTACTTTTTGACGGCAGCAGAGTCCCGACGCACGTCCTGTACAGAGGAGTGCTCACAAGCTGTTCGATATACAGGAAACAAGTGGACTTTTGAAAACAGTGCAAACACACTTGGGCACAGGAGCGACGTGTGTTGGAGGCCAAACGACAAACTGTGTGCGGGTTGTGTAACACCTGATTCGAGCAAGGATCACCGCTGTCAGCCACGATGTCAGCTGTGCGGCAAGGATCATCCCACGGCCGTAAGACTATGCAAGGCCAAGTTCAGGATACCCTACATCGTAAAACAACGCCAGTGGTTCCGACAACTGCAGCAGACGCACGAGAAGAACTACCCCCTACCAACAAGCCAACCGAACGCGGGAGGTCCAAATTCCGGACTAGGGCAACGCCCGGGTCCAGATAACGATCCTAGTCCTGCACAACGCCACGCGGCCACTCCTCCCAGTCTCCGGGACCGAGAAGACACACTCTATCCCATTCCAGATCCCGGTCTAAGCAAAAAGGTGGCAATGGCCATCGAGGGAACACGGCATTCACGGTGAGCTGGTTAGACGTGCCTAATGGGACGCGCCTTGAGCCTTCAAGGAGACTGCGCATAATTTCAGTAATATCGGAGCTGAAAAAAGAAAACGCTGAGCTTAGAGAATTGATATCGCAGCTTATTCGGGAAATTCGAAGTCTTAAAATCTACCCTAATAGAACTTCTAGTCAAATGCGTTCCGCAGCGAGCACCTCGGAGAAATGTCAGATAACCTGATGGACGAGGACAGTACCCCGCCACCTCTTGAAAGAAAAGCTCAGGTGTCTATTGACAAAACTACAGCGCAGACCTCGACCTTTAATCAAACATTGTATGAAATACAGAAAACGCTTAAGGAACAGGCAGAGGCGACCAACAACCTCTCGCTTGCAATATCCATGATCATGAATAGACTAAATAAACTCTAAGCTAACGTAGCCACTCTCAAACCTAGGACACCTCCAGTACTTCCAGCCACCAACCTTCCGATGAGCCCTGAAGGCAGTTCACACTTATCTCAGGGCACCACATCGGCGGCTATATCAACTAATTTCATGAGGCCTGACTCCTTTCATCCCCCCTGCCTCTTCGATAGCCAACTCAAAATAGGGAAGGCCAGAAAAAGAGGCTTAATTATTTAGCAGTGGAATTGCAGGAGCTACGAGGGGAAGAGAGCACTCCTGCAACAGCGCCTCAGGGGCAGAACCAAACCGAATGATCTTATTTTGCGGAAAACCCATGGTTTAGCTAAGCTACCGGAATATCAGGCGATCAGCACCACAGCAGAGGATATTAGAACACTAACCACTCTTGTCAGAAAGGGACTCGTAGCAATCTGCCACGACACCCGCATCACAGAAATTGAGCTTATACTAGTACAACTTGCTCCAACAAGAAAAAAAGCTTCGAGCATATTTATTCGAGCCCAGATAACGCTATTACATATATCGTCTGCTAAATAACCGTTTGCAAAGCGTGTTCTTGTCGCCCGACTGTGTTATTTCTGAAATTTGATATATGTCGCCGACCAAACAACTGTTTACTAAGCGTATTTTCTGCTGCCTGACTATGTTATTTCTAATTGTGTGCGATCCATATATTGTTATTATTTGTGTTGATGTACACTTTTGAAATGAATTTTACCATGAACTGTCTTATCTGAGAGGACGTTTTGATTGTAGGTATCAGTGTTTCTTGGTGGTGTTGATTTTTTGGTGTTTTCGTGCGTCATTCGCGATCATCTCTGCGTACAGTAGTGCTATTTCTGTTTATTTTGTGCCATTGATGACTCTGTGATTCTTTGGTGTGTTTTCCAAAGCCATCGATTCAGGGGCGTTCGCCTCGTCAAGCTACCTCTCACAGTAGCTTTTTGCGGCCGCTCCATCCTTTTATGGAAAAGGAAAATAAAGATTTAATTTGATTTCATTCGTACAGCAATCCCACACACATACGACAACGCTTCCTTCTTGTCTTCAAGAAGGCCGTAGAAATAGCGGGACCCAATCCACTCGTCGTAGGTGGAGACTTTAACGCTCCACACAGTCCTAGAGGATACGAATACACAAGAGCCAAAGGAATTAAAAAAACAACGCTATGGAAGAATATTCAAGAAACAGGCTTAACTCTCATCACCAACCCCGATTCCCCTACGCGTATGAGAACTTGGCTTGCGAGAGACACCACCCTGGACAACGTTAGTTCATAACGCGGAGGCCGCTAAATGGAAAAACCCATTCGATGATCTTTGGAGTGATCATCGAATATTAGAAATGAGGATAAAAACCGTGGCTGCCGCAGAAATTCAGAGACAGATTAGATGGACCGACTGGGATAAGTTTCGGAAAGTCAGAAACGCAAAAAAACAAGACCCCATCAGCAATATTGAAGACTGGATCAAAGATGTCCAAAACGACGTCAGCGAGACAACGCGAACTATCACTTCAAATCCACCACTACAGCAGATTGATAGCCGTCTCGTACACATGTGAGAGGCCGAACAGTCACTGCAGAATAGATGGCGGAGACAGAGGCACAACAGGCCCTTGCGCAAGCGCATAGCCAAGCTGAACAAACAGATCGAAGAACATTGTATAAGCAGCTAAGCAAACAGCAATGGGACCAAGTTTGTCATAGTCTCGACAGCCCAATGAATGGTGGCAAGACATTGCGCATGCTAAAACACCTGCTAGACCGAGATAACACCAAATCTGCACACAAGTAAACCTTGCGTAAACTGGTGCACCGGTATAACGGCAGTGAGGAGGACTTTATCGCTGAGGCTATCAACACGCACATTTCCGCCGTGCACGTCATAGAGCACGGACTATATACCGGAGGCCCGAACGAGCTCTTAGATGAGGACCTTACCGTGGCTGAAATCAAGGCTGCGCTACAGAAGCTAAACACCAAACCTCCACCAGGACCAGACGGGATTACCAACAACAGAACACTACGAAACCTTGACGACCAAGCCATAGAAAACATCACGCAATATATTAACGAGTGCTGGACCGAGGGCACTATTCCGAAACAGTGGAAAAGAAAGCTAAAGTAATCCTCAACACCAAGCCCGGGAACCCCCCGACCTATCGAACTTACGCCGCATATCACTAACGTCCTGTGCTGGGAAGCTGATGAAACGCGCTTTTCTAGACAGAGTTAACACCTATCTTAAAGGAGAATAAAATCGACCCAGATTCTATGCTGGGGTTCCGCACACGGCTCTCCAGGCAAGACGCCATGCTGCAAATTAAGCAGCAGATTCTTAGACAACAAAACAAGATCTACCCGAGCGATCATAGGATTAGACTTTACAAAAGCCTTCGACAAAGCATCGCATACGGCAATATTACACCAGATCTGCAAATTAAGCTTAGGATCGAGAGCGTATAACTATGTCAAGGACTTCCTAACAGACAGAACGACATCCACCGTAATGGGAGAACTGAGATCTGAGGAAAGGCTTATGGGCAGTGCTGGTACCCCGCAGGGTTTGGTTATATCGCCAATGCTGTTTATTCTCATAATGATAGGACTCCCGGCGCGGCCTAACTCAATATACGGAATACATCATTCAATATATGCAGATGATATCACCACCTGGGCGTGTGAAGGTAGTGAAGGAGAGAGAGAGCAGAGACTACAGGAGGCCGTCACCACTATTGAGGAGTATCTTAAAGGTACTGGCCTCGAGTGCTCGCCAGATAAATTCGAACTCCTCCTCTATCAGCCCCACGCTTAGAGGCAGACCACCCAATGGATACAACCAGGACCGTGCTAACAAAGAGATCGAAATTCACACCAAAAACGGCAGAACCATTCTTCTAGTGCAACAAATCAGAGTCCTTGGACTCATCATCGAATCTAAGGGTACAAAAGGCGAAACCGTCCAGAGGTTGGTAACCAAAGTCACCAATGCAATACGGCTAATCAAGAGAGTCACAAACAAACACCAGGGCATGCAAAGGCTAATGTCATCAGGCTTACTAATTCATTTGCCATAAGTCATATTGTATACGTAGCGGCATATCTAAACTGGTATACAGCCGAAAAACTCAAGATCAACGCACTTATACGAAAGGCGTACAAACAAGATTTAGACCTTCCAGATAGCACCAGCCCCGAAAAACTGTTTCAACTGGGTTACATAACACTTGAGAGGAGCTGATAGAAGCGCAACAGATTTCCCGGTTGGAAACTAGCCAGCACGCGCACAGGACGGAGTATCCTCGACAAGTTAGGGGTAAATTACCAAAGCCAACAAGGAAGTAAAGTTTCGGTTCCAAAGATGGACAGAGAAAAGATCCAGGTCCCAATCTGCCCAAAAACATGCACCCCGAACTTAATCAGGCCAGATGAGCAAACCGCGCTGAAACTCTACTCAAGGCCTACGGCAGAGACAAGGAGCGTTGTTCATAGGCGCAGCGGAGTACCCAAGTCACAAATCATACGTTGCGGCAGTAATAAACACCAACCGCAAATGCTTAAGCGCGTACTCCATCCGCTCTGATAATTCAGAAATCGCGGAAGAGGTGGCTATAGCACAGGCCATAATTTCCCAAAAGCGTAGATATGTCATCAGTGACTCGCAGTCGGCAATCCGTAACTATGCACGAGGATGAATATGTCCCGAGGCAGCTAACATACTCCTCCGCAAGGCAAATCTCATATCATCAGAGGAATTCGAAGAAAGGTATATTATATGGTTGCCAGCCCACACCCCGTGTGCGTCCCCCATTCCCATTCTCAACGAAGAAGCTCACCGCGTAGCGCGAGGTCTCACCGCCCTCGCGATGGAGCTTCACATGAGGTACCGCGAGGAGAGGTGTGGTGGGAGAGGGATAGAATGTTTAGGTTTTGCGGCATTATCCAATTCTACCAAAAGTCGAGGCGCAGATTTCCACCACCTAGCTCCCCATTAGACAGATCTCACGAGGTTGACTGGAGGCGACTTCAAACTAGAACATTTCCCAACCCGAAGCACCTAAACCGCATCTGCCCCGAACTATACCCAGATGACTCCTGTATGCTATGTAGCATGAGACACGCCACCCTAGTTATGAGAATGCGCACAGGTACAGGACGCCAATGCAGTCTCCGCAGAACCGCTTGGGGCGCGGTGGAGAGCCACGCTGATCAGCTCAGATCGGGCAGATAAATATGGGCGATCCAGCAAGCACGGGAGGCGGCTGAGAGACAGGGTCGCTCCACCGCCCCTGGCGCGGCTTAGGTCCACGCCTCAATCCGCTGGCTGAATAAAGTTTGTTCACTCACTCACTCACTCACAATGGTGGCAGTTGATCCTCTCTTCCAAGGTGTTTATACATGCGTCGTGGACGCCCTGATTCCGCAGTATGTTCGTGACTTTTGATTCTACATATATTTGGGTCTGAAAATGCCAATGCGATGGCTTCTTGTTCGGCAATTTTTAATACTGTAGTGTAGATGGAACCAGAGTTGACTAGTTCACCTTTACCATTCACAAGTACTGTTGTGAAGGCTAGTTTATCGGATATGAAAGCCAGGTCAACAAACCATGATTTTTAGCCTGATTTTTAGCTTTGTGGACCAGGGATTTGGCTCTGGCTTTGCCTTGTGCTAACATTATGAATGTGGTGAGCGTTTTTCAAATGCGAAGCATTTCTTAGCAAACTTCAACGACCTTGAGCGTATCTATCTATCTATCTATCTATCTATCTATCTATCTATCTATCTATCTATCTATCTATCTATCTATCTATCTATCTATCTATCTATCTATCTATCTATCTATCTCTATCTATCTATCTATCTATCTATCTATCTATCTATCTATCTATCTATCTATCTATCTATCTATCTATCTGTCTGTCTGTCTGTCTGTCTGTCTGTCTGTCTGTCTGTCTGTCTGTCTGTCTGTCTGTCTATCTATCTATCTATCTATCTATCTATCTATCTATCTATCTATCTATCTATCTATCTATCTATCTATCTGTCTGTCTGTCTGTCTGTCTGTCTGTCTGTCTGTCCGTCCGTCCGTCCGTCCGTCCGTCCGTCCGTCCGCTAACGTTTGGGTGCTCTCGTGGTCATCCCTTAACTTGGCATGAACCAAAATTAGCAGGGAGGGTAAGGTGGTTTGACGAATATGACGCGCTGGTCAAGACATGAATAATGTCAACATCTCGTCGCTTACGTCGTTAAACACTTCACTCCAGACAGTAGCACATACCCGCGGGAGGGTATGTGTCGCTGCTGTGCGGGTATGTGCCACAGGTGATTGACACTTAGTACCTACCCAGGAACGATGAGAGCACACATGGGAAATTTTAACACTCGAGCGTTAAGAAATACCCGACATCGGTAGCGTCAACCCGACGAATGCAAAAAATGAATGTCAGAAACTGAACCCAAGCACTCTGCGTGGCAATTAAGCATTTTACCTCAGAGATACGCAAGGTCTCGGTACTTTTCAAATAGGCACTGACCTTTGTTAAACGTCAATAGTGGTTGCAGTGCTGCCTACCCAATTTTATAAACATTACATATGTACTCTTTTGATACTGCCGTCACGTCGGGTTAACGTCAATTGTGCTTAGTTGCCATGCGCTGAAGTTGATTTATGTAGCAGTGTCCAGGGCCAGCATCCCCACGAGCATTAGCGCTTCATATAAGCTTCTGGTGCTGCTAATACACATGTTCCAGTTGGCGTTGTTGCGCTAGTGCAAACAACTGGTTATATAAACATCTGCAACTCTTCAACATAGGTGTGTGCGTGCAACATTTGTACATATATTTAGAGTCATTTCATGACGTGTTACTCAAAAAAAATTGCAACATGGTCACCTTCTCTCCGCGTGCTTCGCATAACGTCGATTCCCAGGTACGTGGGAACTGCCGATTTTTTTTTTTTTCGAAGGCATGCCTGTAATATTGGCCTTCAGATTGTTGGCAATTTATTTGTGGTTATCATCTATCGCCAAACAAGGAAACAGTGGGAGTTGTTATTAGAAGTAATTGTAATGTAAATGTGAAGAAAGAAAAGTGGACGAAAAGGTAACTAGCCGCTGGCAGGGGCTGAACCTGCGATCTTCGAATAAAAAGTTCGGCGCTCTACCAATTCAGCTACGGCGGGTGGTCATCCCTCCATCCACTTGATTGGGTGTGTATGTGCATTTTAACGAGAAAGTCTCAGTCAGCGCGGCCCGTAGCCATTACGGCGAGTGCGGTAGAACATTGGACGCGTTATTCGAAGGTCACAGTTTCGGTAACTTCCAGCGGCTCGTTGTCTTTTGCTCACCCACTTTTTTCCCTTCACATTTATAAAAATTACTTCTAATAACGTCCCATATACTTTACTAGGAATCATTGTCCGTTAATTTTCATTATTGTGTTTAACAAAGACAACAGTTATGTTTGTTCTTCCATAACTTTTTTCACGTTCAAATTTCAGAAACCCTGAATACTGCTCGCGTCAAGAGCTTGCAGAAGCATCTTGTTAGGTGCAGACGTTTATACTAGCGAGTTCTTAAAATTAATTAGAGCACAAACACACGACACGTTCACACATCCACACACCCAGGCACACACCTGCAGGACTCACTTCCAACTGATTTACTCATCACACGACTGCTTGAATACGTAAAACAAGGGGAACATGCGCGAGTTAACATTCGAAAAGGCAACAGCACTTAATATCTGATCTGAGGTTTTCTTTATTCTTTATTCTTTATTCATACATATCCCCGCTTTGCCAGAGGCGTTACAGCAGGGGGGTTACAAAGTTGAAAAAAATACATCTTCATTAACACTGCACACTTGCTCAGATGTCAAACAATTCCATTCGTTAATAGTTTTAACAAAAAACGAGTTTGAATACAGGTTCGTCCTGGCCCGGCACGGCTTTATTTTGTGTATGTGGTCTGTACGTTGAGATATGTAATCTGGTCTTTTTAAGTAAGTGTCGCTGTCTAGTCCCGTTTTTTTATGAAATATCTGGTATAAAAGCTTCAAACGCAATTTTTTGCGACGGGACGACAGTAACTCCCAGTTTAACTCCTTTTTCATTTCGGTACAACTCTGTTTTTGTCCGTACCGACCCAAAACAAACCTGGCTGCTCTGTTTTGTATTTTTTCTAATTTATTTATCAAACCTGTTTGTGTTGGGTCCCAAAGAGTACAGGCATACTCCAAGATTGGACGAATACAAGTGAGGTAGGCCGTGCTTCTAAGGTTAGGATCTGCACATCTCAAATTCCTTTGAATATAATTCAACGCTATCGCGGCTTTGGAAACCACATAATCCACATGTGCATTCCAGGAACAATCATGCGACAGCAATACACCCAAATATTTGTACGAGTATTTTTTATCTAATTTATTTCCTCCTAGACAAAAATTTGCATCAAATATTTTTTTCTTCTTTGTAAAACACACATGAACGCACTTATTTGTGTTTAACTTCATTTGCCACTTAAGGCACCATTGATGAATACGTGCAAGATCAGCCTGCAATTCAAGGACATCATGTTCTTTCTGAATTTTTCTGTAGACTACGCAATCATCAGCAAAGAGCCGTATACTTGAGCTTATATCTTTGTTAATGTCATTTATAAAAATTATGAATAGCAGAGGCCCCAATACAGATCCCTGGGGGACGCCCGACGTGACCTCTAGAAATTCCGACTTAGTACCATTCAGGACAACACATTGGCGGCGTTGTGACAGGTAATTCTCTATCCAATTAAAAATTCTTTCATCTATATTAAATATTCGTAATTTTTCGAGGAGCAGAGGATGCGAAACAGTGTCGAAAGCTTTACTGAAGTCTAAAAAGATGCAGTCTGTTTGCCCACCTAGATCAATTTCAGATACTAGATCGTTGTAGAACTCGAGAAGCTGGGTCGTACAGGAAAAGCCCTTACGAAAACCGTGTTGAGTCTTTGTTAACAAATCGTAATCTAATAAATGCTTCATTAGAGCCTTATATATTACATGTTCAATGATTTTACATGATATCGAGGTAAGCGAAATAGGTCTATAATTCGTGACGTCTTTTTTAGGACCTCCTTTGTGGATCGGGACTACATTTGCCACTTTCCAGTCTTGTGGCAACTGGCCAGTACTTAGTGATTTTTCAAAGATCAGGTAAAGGTAGAGCGAAATGGGGTTAACGCACTGTTTTAAAACTCTTGGAGAGACACCGTCAGGGCCGATAGCTTTACTGTCGTCGAGATTCCTGAGCAAGGCCTCAATACCGCTGACACTAATTTCAAGAGGTTCCATGAGAGGAACACTGCTACTTGGCAAGGGTGAGCTCAATGCAGATTTAGGAAGAAAAACGGATTGGAAGTAATTATTTAGGCACGTGGCTTTATCCGTATCATTGGAAAGAGTGCGTCCATCGAAAATAAGTTCATTTATTCCAACCGGATCAGACCCACATCCCTTTAGATATTGCCAGAAAGGTTTAGGATTTGTACTCATATTTTCATTCAATCGTTTAAAAAAATGCTGCTTTGCATTTACTGATTCTTCTTTATATTCACGTGTTAGCTCCTGTAGCTTCTTATAATGAACTTTACCTTTCATTTTTTTGTATTTTTTGAATACCCGTCTTCGTTTCTTAATTAGTTTCAGGATACTGTAAGTCACCCACGGTTTTTTACGTTTCTTAAGCTTAGCCGAATCCATACTTGGTATGTACTGCTCTGAGAGTTCGAGTATCTTAAGTTTCCGAGCATTTTCCGAGTTTCCGAGCATTTTCCGAGCATTTTCCGAGCATTTTCCGGCATTTTCCGAGCATTTTCCGAGTTTCCGAGCATTTCGCAGAGTCGCCATCTTGTTTGGTGAGCAAGGCATCGTTCTCGTCTCCGATGCCGTCTTCTCGAAGCTGTCTAATTTGCCAACTACGTGAGAATTGTCATGGGCGTTCAGATGGCCACTGTCCACTCGGCTGTCTACTCAGCCGTCTGCGGCGAGTATTAGAATTCGTTGCAATGGTGCCTCTCGATCGCTGTTCACATTGTAGTGGACGTTAGGCGTCTAATTGGTTGACGTCATATATATATATATATATATATATATATATATATATATATATATATATATATATATATATATATATATATATATATATATATATATATATATATATATATATATATATATATATATATATAATATGCCATTCACGTTGAATAAGTAACTTCTCGATTTTCACGAGGCATTTAAGCCTCGGATCACTTCACTGCCGCTCGCACCACGTCGGCGCGAGGCCACGCATTGACGGCGCGCTGCCGTGTACACGCTTTCGTCGGCGCGCAACGCGTTCGTGCGACAGGGTCTGGTCAGGGGTCAGCGCAATCGTGAGCGCACGAATCTGGTAACCATTTGCCTTTTTTGCGTGCTGCCTTAACAGCGCTCGCACGCAGACGTGACAATGGGCAGCGACAAGGAAACGGAGGCCGTTCAGAATCGCGTGCACCATTGAGCACCGGGTGCGGCGTCTGCAGGCGTTTACGGGGCGCCGTTCTGCTTGCTCACGCGTAGCAACGGTGCACGTCTCATATCGGAAGCAAGGAACGACGGCGACGCGGTCCCAGTGAAAGCGCCGAGGCTTCACGCGGAAAAGAAAAACTTGGCATTGCGAGACACAATTTTCCCAGATCTTTGAGGAAGGAAGAATACAAGAAGCGTGCACTGCGCAGCGCGATTGAAGCCCAACATGTCGGCCCAACACGTGACCAACACGTCAGAGCACGCGGTACGTTCTAGCAACCCCGTCGTCCGTCTGTTCCGTCTCTGGATATCCTTAATGAGCCTGCCGACCTATACGCCGAAGGAGCGCGCTTACACACACACAAAAAAAGTACCAGATACTAAGCTACCATAGCTAAACCCCAAAGTTTCGGCGAATCTGTTTGGTTCCGTGATCGCTGTGGGAAAAGCCAGGCGCAGTTCCCACAACGCTCGCTCGAGGGAGGCGTTTCGCTTACCAAGGCTGGCTGCATGCACTCCTCTTTCCTGCATGCTGCCGTTTTCTCAATGTGATGCTTAATGTACATCTGAAGTTTGCTGCATATAATGTTCCACAGTTTCCGAAAGCTGTGTACCGAATAGCAACTTATTGGAGCAAGACGGCATGTTGGCAACAGCATTCAATCCTTTCGTGACCCGAAGGCCACGGAAGCGATAGCAGGCTCCCTTGAAGTCTGCACGAGCGCAGAGCAGACGACCAAAACTGGGTCACGTGTTCGGTGATGCGACGATGGGTGCATCTTTGAAGAGTGCCGAACAAGGGCGAGCGTCTTTCGAGAAACAGTGCCTGAGGTAACATGGCTCATGGTACGACATTCTGAATGAACTGAGTCGTCTAAATACCCCCCCCCCCCCCGGTCAAGAAAAAAAAAACACGTCTCTGAGCGAACCGGAGCGTATACGGGACCGGAGCATGAGCCGTTGTTCGCAAATTCATAACCGGATCTGTTCATCAGCTTTTCCGCGGTGTTTCTGGCTGCCACTCCTACAGCAGCCTTTCCATATGACATCGCTCACTCAGCGACTTTAATGGTTTTTCACTCACGACAGCGACTGATACAGGTGCCAACAATATATAAGCGACCGATATCATCACGCGGTTCATCGACGGGTTCCTTAGCTCTGCCATCGGAGTCACAAAGCAAGAGCCGGGCGACAAAATGCGCCCACGGTTGTTGTTCTTCGTGAGGTTAGATTTATTATGCAGCTAATGGAGCCCGCATACAAGTTTACGCACTCTTAGAGCAAAAGAAGCTCTCACAGCCAAACACGCGAGAGAAAATGTTACGAAAGAAATTAGGACAAGTGACGATCTAAACGTACTTTTGCATTGTTTCTCACATATTGAGAAACTACTACAATAAAAGTACTGGTCGTTAACATACATATAACTGCATAAATATTAGAACGCGATGTTAAACAGAGGAAAACAAGTCTGTGGAAACGCCGTTCATCAGTGTTTTCTTTTTGGCATGTTGAGAGCACTACTTTAAAGATTTTTTTGCTTGTTCTTTGCGGCACATTATGTCTCGCATGAACGGTGAATGGTTTCTCGACGCGACGGCATTCGTCCCGTCGTGGAATGAGGCATAGTGGCGACTAATACTTTCGAAGAACACCGTCGTCGTCGCAGTAGCTGCGCACGATGATTTACTTCTCTTCAGTCATCAAGAGGAGCTTGCGTACAGCGCAGGAAAAGGCGAAGCGAAGCAGGTACCGACAAGCGCGAGTGCAGAATATATAGAAAAACAAGCACAAATAACCAAGTACACAAGATGGCACACTTCGTACGATAACCAACAACACACTGCACGGTATTACAGTCCATTAACTTACACAAGAAACGGAAGTCAGCGCTCGTCTTTGTCCAGTGATCTCTTAATAATAATAATAATAATAATAATAATAGGGATCATAAGTGCTGAAATCACGATACTATCCGGTGTTGTATAACCGGCACAGACATGGCAGAGCGCACGAACCCCTACGACATCGCCGCCTCGAAATGCGGCCGCCACGGCCGGCATCGAACCCGCGACATTCGGGTCGGCAGCCGAACACCGCTACCCCACAGCGGTGAACGACTCGTCTATTTTTGCGCTGTGCGCAAGTGTAATATTGTATACCAACTAGTCTGTATACCAATACCTTGCATCAAGAAGATGACAGACATATAGGCGAATTGGTGAGATTCAAGGTTGAAAAAAAAATGCCCAATTTCATGCACCGTGAGAATCGACGTAATGCGAAGCCAGCTACCAAGGAGCAAGTCATGCTAAAGATAACATGCATGTCATGATTTACATGTTAGGAGCTGCCGTTTATGTTCATCATGCAGTCACGGCGCGCTACAACACATATATCGTAATGGTATATATATATATATATACATACAGAAGAATAACTTCGGTTGCCGCAAGGTTATAAATATGAAAGTAGATGCGCTTTCACATAACAACTGTTTATTGTGCCGACGTTTCGACGGGAACCCCGTCTTTTTCAAGGGATAATACTATTTACACATGTTCCGTGTCTTCTTATAGCCTGTCGAGACAGGAGGAAAGGGGTCAGAAGAAAAGTAAAAAAAGAAAAAGAAAGAAAGAAAATAGAGAGAGAGAAAAAAAGAAGAGGAAACAGCGAAACGGGAGGACAAACTTTAAATAAAATATAGAAAATCTAGGAGAAGCAGCAAGACCAACACGGCGTAATTAGAAAGGCGCCACATTTCAACAGAGTTGGGCAAAGGTAGATGAGCAATGTCATCAATGTCAACAATACCTCCCCCGCACCCACTCTTCCCCAAGTGGGCAGGGAGCCGCCGTTCTTGTATTTCACCTTTCCGTGTAGTCCGCTGGCGGCTCGTTCCTCTTTGAAGTGTATGACAAGTTAATGGGGAGGGCTTGAGCGCTTTGAGTGCGTGCTGGTGGCGTCGGGAGGAACGAAAAAGCCGGTGATTGAGGCACCACCATCGATATTCATTATATGCATTGGCTCCTTGTCAGTGAAGGAACAGAATGTGCGTTAAAAATTAAAGAAGGAAAAAAAAGAACAGGGGGGGGGGGGGGACTGTACGACATCCGGGACAGTCACCACACAGTTGCGGCTCACTTGGAAGACATGCGCGCATGTATGAAAAAGTTAACGAAACCACCTAGCTGTCAGCTCCTTGTCAGTGAAGGAACAGAATGTGCGTTGAAACTTAAAGAAGAGAAAAAAAAAGGGGGGGGGGGAACCTTACGACATCCGGACCACTTATCTGTGCGTTCCGGCTGTGCTTGATGAGGCAAATCATTTCTATGTTGTCAGATGCCTAGGCCAAAAGCTTTGTTAGCGGGTAATATTATTGTCGTAATGAAACCGGACTGATTAGAGAGAAGCGTTTGCGTCTTTTAGCAGTCGCAACGCTGACAGTGTGCCTGGGTGTTCATTTATTCCGTATTTTATCCTGTTAAATTCGTAGATAAAATAAGATTCCCGTTGCTCCCGTTCTCTGATTATTCGAAAGTTGTTTTCTAGTAGTGTAACCCTGATGTCATCAAAGCTGTGCTCTTTTAATGTGCAGTGTTTTGAAAGTGGGAGGCCTAGCAGAGATCGTACATGTGCCCGATGGTTGTTGAATCTAATTCTAAACGGAGTGTATGTCTGGCCCACGTATTGCTTGTTACATACCCCACATTCCAGGAGGTATATGACGTTGTCTGAGTCAAAGTCTAGTGCACATCTTATCCTGTGCTTAAAATCCGAGTGGGTGCTTTTCGCCACTGTCGTTGTCTGCACGTGTTTGCATACCTTGCATCTGCTTTTTCCGCAAGGGTGACACCCAATTTGAGGTTTCACCCCTATCTTTGAATTTATTAAATGATCCTTTATATTTTTCGGCCGTCTGTATACAACACAAGGAGGAGAAGTGAAAGTGAAAAGAAGTGAAAACAATACCTGCACTTCAAAAGCTGCCACCCGCGACATTGCAAGACCAGCATTCCCTATTCCCAAGCACACAGATTCCGACGAATCTGCTCCCACACCGAGGACTTCCACAAAAACAGCACACATATGCGCAAAGTACTCCTTAATCAAGAATACGCGCCAGCGATCATCGATGACGCCATCAAAAAAGCTGAAAATCTGGACCGCCAGATTCTTCTCAACCACCAGAAAAACGCCGACCAACACCGCAACAAAAACTTGCTAATTACTTTCACGAGCAACCCACCGAACATAAACACGGTCCTAAGAAAACACTTTAACATATTGGAACAGAGCGTGCGACTATCCAAAATTTTCACTTCTCCTCCTTGTGTTGTATACAGACAGCCGAAAAATATAAAGGATCATTTAATAAATTCAAAGATAGGTGTGAAACCTAAAATTGGGTGTCACCCTTGCGGAAAAAGCAGATGCAAGGTATGCAAACACATGCAGACAACGACAGTGGCGAAAAGCACCCACTCGGATTTTAAGCACAGGATAAGAGGTGCACTAGACTGTGACTCAGACAACGTCATATACCTCCTGGAATGTGGGGTATGTAACAAGCAATACGTGGGCCAGACAGACACTCCGTTTAGATTTAGATTCAACAACCATCGGGCACATGTACGATCTCTGCCAGGCCTTGCACTTTCAAAACACTGCACATTAAAAGACCACAGCTTTGATGACATCAGGGATGCACTACTAGAAAACAACTTTCGAACAATCAGAGAACGGGAACAACGGGAATCTTATTTTATCTACAAATTTAACACGATAAAATACGGAATAAATGAACACCCAGGCACTCTGTCAGCGTTACGACCGCTAAAAGACGCAAACGCTTCTCTCTAATCAGTCCGGTTTCATTACGACAATAATATTACCCGCTAACAAAGCTTTTGGCCTATGCATATGACAACATAGAAATGATTTGCCTCATCAAGCACAGCCGGAACGCACAGATAAGTGGTCCCGGATGTCGTATGGTCCCCCCCCTTTTTTTCTTTTCTTTTTTTTGTTTTTCTTCTTTAAGTTTCAACGCACATTCTGTTCCTTCACTGACAAGGAGCTGACAGCTAGGTGGTTTCGTCAACTTTTTCATACATGCGCGCATGTCCACCCAGTGAGCCGCAACTCTGTGGTGACTGTCCCGGATGTCGTACAGTCCCCCCCCCCCTCTGTTCTTTTTTTTTCCTTCTTTAATTTTTAATGCACATTCTGTTTCTTCACTGACAAGGAGCCATTGCATATAATGAATATCGATGGCGGTGCCTCAATCAGCGGCTTTTTCGTTCCTCCCGACGCCACCAGCACGCACTCGAAGCGCTTAAGCCCTCCCCATTAACTTGTCATACACTTCAAAGAGGAACGAGCCGCCAGCGGACTACACGGAAAGGTGAAATACAAGAACGGCGGCTCCCTGCCCACTTGGGGAAGAGTGGGTGCGGGAAGGTATTGTTGACAATGCTGACATTGCTCATCTACCTCTGCCCTACTCTGTTGAAATGCTGCGCCTTTCTAATTACGCCGTGTCGGTCTTGCTTCTTCTCCGAGATTTTCTATATTTTATTTAATGTTTGTCCTCCCGTTTCGCTGTTTCCTCTTCTTTTTTTCTCTCCCTCTCTCTTTCTTTCTTTTTTTTCTTTTTTTACTTTTCTTCTGACCCCTTCCCTCCTGTCTCGACAGGCTATAAGAAGACACGGAACATGTTGTAAATAGTATTATGCCTTGAAAAAGACGGGGTTCCCGTCGAAACGTCGGCACAATAAACAGTTGTTATGTGAAAGCGCATCTACTTTCATATATATATATATATATATATATATATATATATATATATATATATATAAGGGAAAGAAATGAGTACCTAAGGGCTCGTTTTTCCGTGTTTAACACAATATTAATGAGATCTAACAGACAGTAATGCCAAGAAATGTACAGGGGAAGTTATTAGAACCAATGGAATGTAAATAAGAAGAAAGAAAGAAAAGTGGATGAAAAATTAACCAGCTGTGAGCAGGAAACGAACCTACGACCTTCGAATAACGCGTTCGATGCTCTAACCACTGAGCTACCACAGCGGCCTTCCCTCCATCCACTTTTTTTGGGTTTATATGTGAATTTAGAAGTAGAAGTGACAGTCAGCGCCATCTATAAGCCAAACGACGAGTGTGAAAACACTCTTATGCGCATGTTTGGCGTCACACGTGAACTTATTATGAGCGGGCAGCTGATTAATTGTCGCTCTTATACAACCTAAACGCACCAAGTCTGCCAGTATGAGACCCTCGTTCAATAAAATAAGGGAAAGAAGTGTACACCTAAGGGCTCGTTTTTCCGTGTTTTAACACAATATTATTAAGATCTAACAGGCAGTAATGCCAAGAAATGTAAAGGGGAAGTTATTAGAACCAATGGAATGTAAATAAGAAGAAAGAAAGAAAAGTGGATGAAAAATTAACCAGCCATGAGCAGTTACGTTCCCTTTGGTTCTTTCCACTCGCCTCTCGCTTGTTGCGCGACATTTGCTGCTGCCGCCAAGGAAGCCGAAGACGAGAACATTTCATCTGCTGGCACCTTGAGGAAACGACCGCTCCGACATCATCTGGATATAGAGACGTTTATTCGTTTCTGCTCGCGGCTGGTTAACTTTTCATCCACTTTTCTTTCTTTCTTCTTATTTACTTTCCATTGGTTCTAATAACTTCCCCTGTACATTTCTCGGCATTACTGTCTGTTAGATCTCATATATATATATATATATATATATATATATATATATATATATATATATATATATATATATATATATTATGAAGTCTTGGCAGTCTTGGCTGCGACAGCGTTTATTTGAGGAAAGACCTCGCAAAACGAACGGGCAGAGCCAGCACACAGACGATGACGATGATGATGACCCAGAGTGGCAATGAGGGCAAAGAGACAAGCGGATGATGGTGATTGTGATTATGAAGGGATGAGGACGATGTAAGTTACAAATGCCCACACTAATTCCCCCCACTTGGAAGCGGACACCCTGGCTGCCGTAAGTCAAAGTGACGGGGAACGTCGCGTGAAAGGTTTCATGCGACAAACGTGGACAATCTCTGTGCTGCGGTAGCGGCGGTCTGTTGGGGCGACGAGTGGTGTGACACGATAATTAACTGGTGATGTTCTAAAACAATGTATGGCCCGATGAAGCGTGGTTGGAATTTGTCACAGAGACCAGGAGTGCGAATAGGTGTCAAAAGCAGCACCTCGTCACCAGGTTGGAAAGACACAACGCGGTGGGATTCGTCATAGATGATCTTCCACTCGCGCTGTCTCGCTTCAGTATTGATGCGAGCCTGATGGCGAGACTGGGCCAGGCGGGAAATGTACTCTTCGCTAGAAGACTGGCATGAATTCCCATGGCTGCTAAAGAAGGAGACGTCGAGAAAGGTAGTCGGGGTGCGTCCGTACACGAGGTAAAACGGTGAGTAGCAAGTTGTTCGCTGAACGGCGGTGTTGTAAGCGAATGTGAGGAATGGTAAAAGAGTATCCCAGTTTTTGTGGTCGGGTTGGACGTAAACGGCTATCATGTCTGCAAGGGTTCGGTGAAATCTTTCTGTGAGACCATTTGTCTGAGGGTGGTAGCTTGAAGCTGTCTTGTGAGTAGTTCCAGAAGCGCGCAGTACTTGATTTACAACTTGTGACAGGAACACTTTGCCGCGGTCACTAAGCAGTACACGAGGAGCCCCATGACGCAGTATTATTGCGTGAAGAATAAAGTCTGCAACTTCCACAGCTGAGCCTGTAATAACAGAGGAAGTCTCAGCGTAGCGTGTCAGGTGGTCCACGGCAGTCACTATCCATCGTTTGCCAGCAGATGTGTTGGGGAGAGGCCCGTAAAGGTCAACACCTACATTCTCGAACGGCATTGAAGGGCACGGAAGTGGCTGTAGAGGTCCAGCAGGTGCCGACGTGGGGAGTTTACGACGGTGGCATGGGTAGCAGGAACCGACGTACCGAGCTACACTAGAAGAAAGGCCAGGCCAGTAATAACGACATCGAATGCGGTCAAGAGTTTTTTTAAAACCAAGATGACCAGCAGTCAAGTAATCGTGGAAGGTTTCGAGCACCTGAAGTCGAAGAGAGCGTGGCAGTACGGGAACCCAGCGTTGACCGTCAGGGTGGTAGACGTGGCGGTAGAGAACCCCATTGTCCAGCTTAAAGTGCAGGAGTTGACGACGGAGTCGCGCGTTTGGTGGATGAGAAACTCCCGAAAGGTGGTCCATCATGCGTCTGCAGTATGAATCGGACCGCTGGCGGGAGATAAATGTTGGCTCGTCGTCCGAAAAGGGTTGCGTTGTTGATGCGAGCGTATGAACTTTGGTATAGATGTGGCGGTTGAGTTCTCACCGACGCTCATATGGGTCGTTGGAAGCGGGCAACGAGATAAAGCATCGGCGTCTTTATGTTTTCTGCCTGACTTGTAGGTTATGTCAAATTCGTACTCCTGTAAGCGTAGTATCCACCGACCCAAGCGTCCGGACAAGTTCTTCAGTGTAGAAAGCCAGCATAAGGCATGGTGGTCCGTAACGATTGTGAAGTGACGGCCGTGGAGATAGGGACGGAACTTCTGGACCGACCAAACCACAGCCAAACACTCTTGCTCAGTTATAGTGTAGTTCTTTTCAGTAGCGGTGAGTACGCGACTGGCATATGCAACAACTTTCTCTAGGGAAGACTTGTCGCGTTGTAGAAGAACGGCTCCTATACCAAGGCCGCTAGCGTCGGTATGGAGGATAGTTGGTGCGGCTTCGTCAAAGTGGCAGAGCAGAGGTTCAGACGTGAGTGCCCGCTGCAACAGGTCGAATGCCGTTTGACATTCTTGAGACCACAGAAAGGGGACGTTGGAAGCAAGTAGTTGGTGTAATGGAGCAGCAATAGAAGCGAAGTTCTGGATAAACCGGCGAAAATAGGAGGCGAGGCCAAGGAAACTGCGAAGCTCCTTTGGTTTTTCGGGGCGCGGAAAGTGAAGGACTGCAGAAATCTTGTCAGGGTCGGGCCGGATGCCATCTTTGCTAACGACGTGTCCTAAGACCTTGATAGATTTGCTAGCAAAAGAGCATTTCTTCGTGTTTATTTGAAGCCCGGCGCCCGCAAGGCACGTCAAAACTTGATCCAATCGTTCTAGGTGCTCAGGAAACGTTGACGAAAATATAATAATGTCGTCCAGGTAGCCTAGGCAACTTTTCCATTTCAGGCCGCGCAGCACGTATCTATCATGCGCTCAAAAGTCGCGGGTGCGTTGCAGAGCCCGAAAGGCATCACGTTGAATTCATACAGCCCGTCGGGGGTTGCGAATGCCGTTTTCTCCTTATCGTCTTCATGCATGGGGATCTGCCAGTACCCAGAACGCAAGTCGATGCTTGAAAAGAATTCCGCGCCTTGTAGGGAATCAAGGGCGTCGTCAATGCGTGGCATAGGGTACACGTCCTTGCGTGTGATCTTATTGAGTGCCCGGTAGTCCACGCATAACCGCACAGAGCCATCCTTTTTATGGACCAAAACAATAGGAGACAACCAAGGGCTAGATGAGGGACGGATGACTTCCCGTTTAAGCATGTCCGCAACGTTTTCTTCTATTATTTTTCTTTCAGTTAGAGACACGCGGTAGGGTCGGCGGTGTACAATTGATGTTCCAACAGTTTGAATTCGATGTGCTGTAGTATTAGTGCGGTTCAGCTTAGACGAGCAAATATCGAAAGAATTTGCATGTTTCTGTAACAATGCGAGCAGCTGCTGCCTCTGTGAATATGTCAATTCGCTGCTGATAGTGGTGGTAAAGGCGGAGGAAGAAACATGCTCACCGAGGCAAGGTTCTTTGGATGCGATGGCCTGAAGTGGCGTGACGAGTACAGGCTTGAAGTCAGCAACACGGGCCACAGTAGTGCCCTGTGGCAGTAAGATCTTCTCCGGTGTAGAGTTGACAGCGGTGACAAGTGCCGAGCCATTGCAAAAACGAACGACACCGGACGGAAGAACTATACCTTTGCGAACGCAAAGTGGTGACCGTGAGACCAATACATCCCCGTGATAGATGTCGTTGGACGTAATGCTGACAATTTGCTCTTGTAGTGGCGGCAGTTCGATGTCTTTCGCAGCGACCAGACGAAGTGGCTTGTGATTATCGTCCTCAAGCATGTAGTCGGCGTCAGCGAGGTGAACGACGCGTTGCCCACAACAAATCGCCGCGGAAGCAGATGATAGAAAATCCCACCCTAAAATTAGTTGGTGAGAGCAGCGGGACAGGAAAGCAAACTGGATATGATGGCGGATGCCGTCGATGAAAACACGCACAGTACAAAGCGCGGAAGGGCGAATGACGTTCCCCTGGGCAGCAACTAACGTGGGGTCATCGTAAGGCGTCATTACTTTCCTTAAATGTTCACACAAGTCAGCACGTATCACACACAATGTCGCACCTGTGTCCACCAAAGCATCGACTCGCACTCCTTCCACTTCCGCAGAAACCATGTTACACGGGCCTAATGGAGGAATTTCAGTTCTAATTCCGAATGCAGTTTTTCCTCCACAAACTGCATCACTTAGTTTTCCGAATGAATATCAGAGGTGTATGAGGCGGGCCGAAGTGGAGAAGTGGAACGGCGGAAGGGCGAAGGCGAGCGGCGTCTCGTGTTTCGGCTGTTTTGTGGCGCAGTCTATACAGGAGGAGATGGAGACCGGTGCGGGGGAGACGAATAACGCCGACCTTGATAAGACGCCCCGGTGTACAAATTCCGTTCACGCACATCGTTCCGACGCTCATCTTGCTGGCGCTTTCGGCAAAAACGAGATATGTGGCCGCGATAGCCACAGTAGTAGCATACAGGGCGGGACGAGTGCCACGGTGGGGAATAGAAGGCATTCGAGGCACCTGGAGATAGCGCGGTCAGGTGGGCCGAAGGGTCAGGCGGCACGGAATGGTAGTTCACCAGGGTAGCGGCAGCAACTGACGCGTAGGATGGACGTGGCAATGTCGCGTGGGCGTTGCTGGGAGGCACGGCAGCAACTTGAGGGTACGTGGCTATAGGGTGAGAAGCAGGTGGCTGTACGGGCGCAGAGCCAGTCAGGGATGTAAGTTCCTCCCTGATGATGTCACGTAAGAGCATTCCCGAAGGCTGTGTAGGTCGCGGTGTAGGAGGTGTGAAGCCCATGAACCGCAATTCTTCGCGTATAATGTCCCGGATGAGGTCACGCAGATGGCCATCTGACGTGGAGTGGTGGTCGCCGATGTCTGGTTGAAGGCGAACGGAGTCCAGCGCATCAAGGCGCTGGCATGTCGCCACGACATAAGCGATGGTAGCTGGGTTTTGCACAGCGAGGGCATTAAAGGCAACAGGCCCAATGCCTTTCAATATGTGGCGCACTTTGTCCGATTCTGGCATGGATTTATTGACACGCCGGCAGAGTGCGAGGACATCCTCGATGTATGAAGTATACGATTCACCGGGATGTTGTCGGCGAGTATCGAGTGTCCTCTTCGCGACGGCGGATTGAATGTCTGGTGTCCCAAAGACGTGCCGCAACTGCTGCTGGAAGGTAGCCCAGTCTGGTAAGTCAACGACGTGGTTAAAATACCGTGTCTTCGCGACTCCGACCAGATAAAAAGGCACGTAACGCAGTTTTGCGGCCTCGTCCCACCTATTAGCGGCACTTACGCGGTCGTAGTCATCAAGCCAGTCTTCTACGTCTTCTCCCCGAAGACCAGCGAAGAGCGGGGGTTCCCGCTGATGTCCGTGTATGTAAGTAGGAGGGGCAGCTTGCGGCGGTGTGTGGTTGATGACATCAGTGCCGGCAGGCTCGGTCTGGGACATGCTGCCTGACTGTGGGCGCAAGCGGCGGCCTGAACGAAGCTCCAGGGGGTATAGCGGGCTGCGGGAGGTCAGAGGACCGAAAATCCACCTCCACCACGTATGAAGTCTTGGTAGTCTTGGCTGCGACAGCGTTTATTTGAGGAAAGACCTCGCAAAACGAACGGGCAGAACCAGCACACAGACGATGACGATGATGATGACCCAGAGTGGCAATGAGGACAAAGAGACAAGTGGATGATGGTGATTGTGATCATGCAGGGATGAGGACGATGTAACTTACAAATGCCCACAATATATATATATATATATATATATATATATATATATATATATATATATATATATATATCAAGCTAGCGAAACTGCCATTACCGCACCACGAGCATAGCTTGCAAATTATGTTGTACATTACATGCACGGCATGATTTTCATATTACTACCTTTATTTATGTTATTGACGCAGAAATGCCTCACATCAATTTTTTTAGATATATGAAGTTAAGGAAACAGCCACAGGAGCACCAAAGCCATGGCGTTAAGACAATACCATTCATCACAAGTTAGTCATGATTTTCATTACATGGCCTGTTTGCAATGCAGTCAGGTATGCGATACAAATTTTGGTATAAAGGAAAACAACGACGCGGTCTAGAGAGCTCCAAATCACAGGCGGATGGATGGATGGATGGATCTATCAAATCTATCGATCGATAGATAAATAGATAGATAGATAGATTTATTCATTGATATGTGGGGTTTAACGTCCCAAAACCACCATATGATTATGAGAGACGCCGTAGTGGAGGGCTCCGGAAATATCGACCACCTGGGGTTCTTTAACGTGCACCCAAATCTGAGCACACGGGCCTACAACATTTCCGCCTCCATCGGAAATGCAGCCGCCACAGCCGGGATTCGAACCCGCGACCTGCGTGTCAGCAGCCGAGTACCTTAGCCACTAGACCACCGCGGCGGGGCGATAGATAGATGTTATATATATATATATATATATATATATATATATATATATATATATATATATATATATATATATATATATATATATATATATATATATAGGTAGATAGATAGATAGATACACTCAAAGTCACCGAAGTTAGCTGAGAAATGCTTCGCATTTAAAATGTAAAACCACGCTTAACACATCAGATGGCGCCATGTGTGTCACTTGTTCATTTCTCGCGGTGTGTAAAGCGCTGTTTCATTATTATTTTTTTTTTACCCAGAAGAGACTGGGCCAGGAAATAGTAAGCGACAGCGAATTGCGTTCTGTTACGGACGAGCCGCCGATGATCCCAGGAGATGCGCGACAAGGGAACCGTACAGGGAAGTGGCCCTCTGGCTCGCGCGTCCGGCACAAATAGCGCGCCTATGTTTGACGCTATGGGAATGAGGTCGCCGCCACAACGGGAGCGCCAAACATACAACCACCGATGCCGCCCCGGTGGGAGACGGAGCGACGCGGTCGAAGACCCTGATCACGTGCGCCGACGGAGATGGCACGGTGGGACACCTTCGAAGCAGAGACACAAGTTAATGGCTGCGAGCGTATACACGTGTCACAAGTCGGAGACTTGCATGGATCCAATGAGGTGCTTCTCCAATCATTCTCGCGATAGTCATCGGCAGCAGGATGCACTCACAAATCCCCCTCCCTCCCCCCCAAAACAACCGAAAATAGGACAAAACCAGAAGCCTAATAAACAGCCTGACACAAGAATCATTGTACAATTCAGAGTTCATCTAAGGAATACTGATTTTGCCAAGTGTCCGATCTAATCAAGAAACAAATCTGCGTTTTGATCCAGTGTACACCTAAACGCTATCGCATTAAAGCATCCTTAGTCGCTGCGCTCGCAGTATTTGATGAGGCTGCGCCTCGCCCGGCCACGGAATGTTGGAGTGCTAGACAGCGCTCGTAAACGTACCGCATTGCATCACGGGCCGCAGTGTCTGCTTTCGTTGACGGCACCGATCGTCTCCTCAAAATTTTGCTGCTCACCGTCATGGTTGAAGGAAGGGTTACGAGACGTAGTTCTTGTTATTATTATTACTATTCATTTGGAACGGTGCGTTCGGGGTGCGAAATGTAACAGTGATGTACGAAGCGATTTTCCAGCATAGAAATATGCTCCGCCACAGGATTATCCAGTGCTTGTGTGTGTCGTTAAAGAATCGAGCGCTTCAAGTATACTGACCACAAAGTCGCGGTGCCGAATCCCGGCCACGACGGCCCCATTTTCGACGGAGGCGAAATGCCGAACGCCCACTTAGATTCAGGTGCACATTAAAATCCCAGGTGGTCAAAGTTATCGCCCCTCCCCCGAGACGGCATCTGTCATAATCATATCGTCGTCGTCATCATCATTATTTACCTTTAAGGGTCTTCATGGGGCAATAGATAGGGGGAGGGATGCAACAATAGGTAACTCATGAACACAAGGAGGTTTCACATAAATCCTACTTGTAAAAACAAAAACACAAGTGAAAACGCAAAAAAAGAAAAGAAAGAAAACATGAACATTAGAAGGCAGATAAACGCCAAAAAAAAACAGCGCGTAACACAAGACAGTGACAGAGTCGTCCGTCTCTGTCACTGTCCTGTGTTACGCGCGCGCTTCGTTGCTCGTGTACCAACAAGCCCAAGTAAGCACTTTAGTACAGATAAACGCGCGAAAAACAGGGCTACTATTCGGCCTGCTGACAGCAGTGCTGTAAAAAATGAATATTTTATTAAGTGTAACACAACTTCTTTCACTAACAGTATCGTCAGAAAGTACATTCCAATCTGATATGGCAGTCACCTATAGAAATGATTTGTTGAAGGCATTAGTTGAACCAATGAATATGTTGAACACTGTGACAATTAAACGGACGTGGTGATCTAATGGGTGATACGATTAGGCTCTCGCGTAATTGAGGAAAATTATAATTGGGCTTATGGAAAAGGCAGAGACTTCCCATTTTGAGACGGGATGCCAGAGGGATTAGACCAATCAAAGCCTCGATGTTATAGGGACGCTCAGTGTAGAATCATACTTTGAAGTTTTAAAACGACCTGCTCGGTTTTGTATGGCCTCAAACGCCAAGATTAGGTACTCATGATGTGGATTCCAGACAGGGGATGCATATTCAAGTTTGGTGCGTGTGAAAGTTTCCAACGCCATTAGCCTTTGGTGGGCGAAGCAAAGTAACCGTCTGATGAAACCATCTAAAAACGCTTGCAGAAAGTAACGTGATGTGTTTGGTCCAACTTATGCGTGATTTCTACGCCGAGATTCCACCAGTGTTATCATGGTATTGTTTATCGTGCGTGAGAAAGGAATTTGTATTGCTTACGGGACACGTGCATAAACTTGGCTTTGATACATTTTGATAAGTTTAATAACTGCTCCAACCTAGGCCGAGCACTAGTTTTGGATTACAGTTGAATCATCCTGCAGCAATGCCCGATCGTTAACAGTAGAGGTACGTCGAGAGAGAACGCAATCATGCACGCACAAACGGATGGGTGTTGAAATTCGAGCAGAAATGTCATTGATGAAGACTAGGAACAAAAGCGGGCCAAGAACGGAACCCTGTGGGACTGCGGAGATAAAGTTAGTAGCGATAGATAAGGCTGTACTATCAGTTAAAAAGCTGTGAATCTATGGCAATATTATTGGAAAGCAAAAAGCTTAGTCATGAGACGCTGGTGAGGAACGCGGTCAAGCGCCTTAGAAAAATCGATTGATTGATTGATTGATTGATATGTGGAGATTAACGTCCCAAAACCACTATATGATTATGAGAGACGCCGTAGTGGAGGCCTCCGGAAATTTAGACCACCTGGGGTTCTTTAACGTGCACCCAAATCTGAGCACACGGGCCTACAACATTTCCGCCTCCATCGGAAATGCAGCCGCCGCAGCCGGGATTTGAACCCGCGCCCTGCGGGTCAGCAGCCGAGTACCTTAGCCACTAGACCACCGCGGCGGGGCTTAGAAAATTCGAGGTAAATAACACAGGCTGCAAAGGATGAGTAGGTTGAAGTGCAAGTCAGTCGTGAATTGGGCAAGTTGAGATTTGCGCGAATAGCTGGACCGAAATGCGTGTTGATTCCGCTAATCATTTTCAAACGTAAAACCCCGACAATCATTATCCGAATTTGCATACATATCATGGTTCTCGAGTAGAGTTACAGCAGCACCAGTCAGCAGACTCGGATTGTGCGACGAAAAACTATATAACCGCACACAAAGCGTGAACCTAATCGTATAACTGGTTTACACATCGCTTTACTGTGTCAGGCAGTACATCGGTCAGGCACGTCTTTATTGCTTGATGCTGGAAGGTTCGCTGCAGGAACACGTGGTCACAGTTTTCCTATCGTTTTCCAAACGGGTGAGCGCCACCCCTCCCTGTCGGCACTGTCTTTCTCGTGGGCTCGCGCTGAGGGCCGCAACAGCCCAGTGTCGACAAAGAACAGCGTATCTGCAGCGCCAAGGATTTTCGGAGAAACTGTCACGCGCTTAGAAAGGAACCGCTTTCGGCGGTTTGCTGAATGAGCTGAACAGGCAACCGCGATGACCAACGCTCGTTGGCCTTTCAAACCTTTCGTCATCTGTAAAATGCAACTGCATAAAAGTGTGCGGATTTGCCACTCTGCCAGAGTCAACAGCGCGGCCACATCGGCGCCCACGCGCGCGACGACGGCGTGACCAACTTTCAAAAGACTTTCGCCAAAGTAGCACGCCATGCTGCACAGCGACGTAATCGTCTTGAAACGAATGTACGCGATTTGCCAGTGACAGCGACAAACTTGCTTCGTCACGACGGCTGCAACCACATGTCGGCGACAAAGTGTGATTGTTGCTTGAATGAAAATTATCGCATGCATACCCATAGATTGCGAATAGAAGTTTAAAAGCTGGTTGATGACAATAAACCAGATTTATTACTCTATTGTGTGACATATAAGGAAGCCACAAAAGCAGTTAACTTTTTTTTTCTTTCCCCGCCGCGGTGGTCTAGTCGCGGTGGTCTAGTGGCTAAGGTACTCGGCTGTTGACCCGCAGGTCGCGACATAGAATCCCGGCTGCGGCGGCTGCATTTCCGATGGAGGCGGAAATGTTGTAGGCCTGTATGCTCAGATTCGGGTGCATGTTAAAGAACCCTAGGTGGTCGAAATTTCTGGAGCCCTCGCTACGGCGTCTCTCATAATCATATGGTGGTTTTGGGACGTTAAACGTCACATATTAATCAACTTTCTTTTCTTTTGCAATTTTCGGTTTAACCGAGACAGGCAGCCTAGGAGCCTATATACGCTACAACGGCTACGACGCATTTCGCAAGCATGATGATGATTTCGCATTGCAGCAAGCGACTAAATTGTCACAAGCTACAGTCGAGACATCAAAACAAACCTTCAATAACAAGCTTTAGGACAAAATACGGCCACTCTCTCACTCTCTGCGTGAGCTGAGAATGTGAGAAAGCCGATACCTGGCATTCCTTGAAGTATGCGCGGATAACAAGCATCGAGAGCAAATTGCAACCGAAGCGAGGACCAGGGGTTCAGCCACGTTACCGGAAATGGCTTCCGGGTGACAAGCGATCCTTTCCAGTTATATGAGACTATGAATCTATGACACTCTATGACAATCCAGTAAAAAGTGCGCGGGAAGTACAGGGCTTGCCCTGCGCCCTAAAAACGCTGGACACATTACAACACAATGCAATTAAATTTCACCGACAAACGATTACGCATACCCTAGCTACTGATCCCATCAAAACCTATGTCGTCACGGCGAGGCAGCACAGGAAATTCAAGGCCGCGCCGCCAGCTGCATTCACTCCCCCTCTTTTTTTATTGGGAAACGTGGGGAGAGGGGGCTACTTTTGGTACTGCGAAACTGTTTTTACAAAAACGAAAAAAAAATCGTTCTTCACGTTAACTTTCCCTTTAAGAAGGCTGATGACGATTTGCATCTCTCGAACTCTTATTGCGGACTGCATGCATTGCAAATCAAGCAATTATCACTAGGCAGTCTTAAATATTTAGACTCGTTAAGAATGTGGCACAGTAAACCTTTGCGTCTGGACACTCGAAGTTCTTAGAGCGTTTTCTTTTTTTTTATTTTCCTTGTTTTTTGTAAACGTAAGATGTGTTCTGTCGCGTTGTTCCGAGCGTGGCAAAACCGAATCTCCCACGCACATTGTGACAACGGTACGAACGCTCGAAGTTTCTTCGACGGTGACGGCCACATTTCGGATTCTTCGCCTGCTCCGCCATCTGAGCGCTGGTCGAGTTAATGGCTCTCTAAATTCAATAATTGTGCTCACGCACAACGGAACACCACGTAATCAAAAGGTGGGCTCGTTAGCTACGGTACTATGATATTTTAGATGACTGTAAATTAAGGTATATGCAGCGATGGCGTAGTGGTTAGAGCATCCGCCTCGCATGCAAAAAGTCCGAGGTTCAAATCCTGGTGCCGCGCAGTTCCCAACCGGACAAAAAAAAAAAATCCGCGTGGTGATGGAACTGCATTAAGAGGCCTGGGGTGCGGCCTCACCGGTAAACACCACCGGGAACGCACTCCCTCACCAGAGAAGGATTGGCCACTCTGGTGCAGTATCTGGCCACTACCTCCCACATGCATACGTCAAATAACTCACGGCCCTCAGTCCCCAGCACCTGCGAAGCAACTGACCACGGCGGCGGTCAGATCTGCAACGCAGCAGAGAGTGTTAAGAATCTCTGGATCCAGACAGGTCGCCATTGGAACCTGAACTTGGCAACGTTTACCGCTAGAACCTTATCTAGTGAGGGAAGTCTAGCTGTGCTATTCGAGGAGCTAAAGGGTGTTAAATGGGATATAATAGGGCTCAGTGAGGTTAGGAGGACAGACGAGGCCTATACGGTGCTACAGTATGGGCACGTCCTTTGCTATCGGGGCTTGGCAGACAGAAGAGAACTGGGAGCGGGGTTCCTAATTCACAGAAACATAGCTGGCAACATAGAGGAATACTATAGCATTAATGAAAGGGTGGTAGGTATCGTAATTAAACAGAATAAAAAATACAAGATGAAGGTGGTACAGGCTTAGGCACCTACATCTAGCCATGATGACGCTTTTGTTGAAAGCTTCTATGAAGACGTGGGATCGGCAATGAGTAAGGTAAAAACACAGTATACTATACTGGTGGGAGACTTTAATGCAAAGGTAGGGAACAAGCAGGCTGGAGACCAGGCAGTAGGAGATTATGGCATCGGTAACTAGAAACGCCAGAGGAGAGCTACTAGTAGAATTCGCTGAACGCAATAATTTACTGATTTTGAATACCTTCTAAAACGAGGAAACCGTGAGTGTACATGGAGGAGCCCTAATGGCGAAAATAAGAACGAAATAGGCTTCATAATGAATGCACACCCAGGCATCGCGCAGGATGTGGAAGTGGTTGGCAAAGTACGAAGCAGTGACCAGAGAATGGTACGGTATCGATTTCGCCAAGAATCGAAGAAGGAACGACAGAAACTGATACGCAAGAAGCCAATCAATGAGCTTGCACTGAGAGGGAAAGTACAGGAATTCAGAGTCTCGCTTCAGAACAGGTACTCGGCTCTTAGTGAGGAAACAAGCCTTAGCGTGGATACAATGAATGATAATCTGACGAGTATCATTACGGAGTGTGCAGTGGAAGTTGGAGGCAGGGTAGTTAGACAGGACACTGGCAAGCTTTCCCAGGAAACGAAGAATCTCATTAAGAAGCGTCAAATTATGAAAGTTTCAAGTACAACAGACAACATAGAACTAGCAGAGCTTTCAAAGTTGATGAATAGGCGTAAGGTATGCGATGTAAGATGGTATAACATGGAAAGAATTGAACACGCTCTGAAAAACGGAGGAAGCGTCAAAGCAGTGAAGAGGGAACTTGGGATAGGCAAAAAAAACGGATGTATGGACTAAGGGACAAAGAAGGCAAAATAACTACCAATATGGATAGGATAGTTAAAATAGCGGAGGAGTTTTACAGAGATCTGTACAGTAGCCGGGACAACTACGACCTTAATACTATCAGAACTAGCAGTAACCCAAATGACACGCCGCCAGTAATGATAGAAGTCACAAAAGCTTTGGAGAGCATGCAAAGAGGCAAAGCTGCTGGTGAGGATCAGGTAACACCAGATCTGCTGAAAGACGGAGGACAGATTGTGTTAGAAAAACTAGCCACCCTGTTTACGAGATGTCTCCTGACGGGAAGAACGCTAACATCAACTTAATACATAAGAAAGGAGATGACAAGGACTTGAAGAATTATAGGCCGATCAGCTTGCTCTCCATAGTATACAAGTTATTTACAAAGGTAATTGCTAACAGAGTAAAGAAAACATTAGAATTCAATCAACCAAAGGAACAAGCAGGATTTCGAACAGGCTACTCAACGATCAACCACATTCATACTATCAATCAGGTAATAGAGAAATGCTCAGAATATAACCAACCCCTACACATAGCCTTCATAGATAACGAGAAAGCGTTTGATTCACTAGAAATATCAGCCGTCATACAGACACTGCGGAATCATTGATTGATTGATATGTGGGGTTTAACGTCCCAAAACCACCATTTGATTATGAGAGACGCCGTAGTGGAGGGCTCCGGAAATGTCGACCACCTGGGGTTCTTTAACGTGCACCCAAGTCTGAGCACACGGGCCTACAACATTTCCGCCTCCATCAGAAATGCAGCCGCTGCAGCCGGGATTCGAACCCGCGGCCTGCGGGTCAGCAGCCGAGCACTTTAGCCACTAGACCACCGCGGCGGGGCACACTGCGGAATCAGGACGTCGATGAAGTATATATAAACATCCTGGAAGAAATCTACAGGGGATCAACTGCTACCATAGTGCTTCATAAAGAAAGCAACAGAATACCAATCAATAAGGTTGTAAGGCGGGGGGACACAATCTCCCCAATGCTATTTACCGCGTGCTTACAGGAGGTTTTCAGAAGCCTAGAATGGGAACAGTTAGGGATAAGAGTTAATGGAGAGTACCTTAGTAACCTGCGCTTCGCCGATGACATTGCATTGCTGAGTAACTGAGGGGACGAATTGCAACTCGTGATTACGGAGTTAGACAAGGAGAGCAGAAAGGTGGGTCTTCATATTAATCTGCAGAAAACGAAAGTAATGTACAAGAACCTCGGAAAAGAGCAGCGCTTCGAGATAGGTAATAGCGCACTTCAAGTTGTAGCAGACTATGTCTACTTAGGGCAGGTAATAAACGCGGAGCCGAACCACGAGAATGAAGTAGCTAGAAGAATAAGAATGAGGTGGAGCACATTTGGCAAGCACTCTCAAATTATGACAGGTATATTGCCACTATTCCTCAAGAGGAAAGTATACAACAGGTGTATCTTGCCGGTACTTAGCTACGGAGCAGAAACCTGGAGACTTACAAAGAGGGTTCAGCTTAAATTGAGGACGACGCAGCGAGCAATGGAAAGAAAAAATGGTAGGTGTAACCTTAAAAGACAAGAAGAGAGCAGAGTGGATTAGGGAACAAACAGGGGTTAAGGATATCATAGCTGAAATCAAGAAGAAGAAATGGACATGGGCCGGGCATGTAGCGCATAGACAGGATAACCGCTGGTCATTAAGGGTAACTAACTGGATTCCCAGAGAAGGCAAGCGGGTTAGGGGGAGACAGAAGGTTAGGTGGGCAGATGAGATTAAGAAGTTTGCGGGTATGAATTGGCAGCAGCAAGCACAGGACCGGGTTAACTGGCGGAACATGGGAGAGGCTTTTGTCCTGCAGTAGACGTAGTCAGGCTGATGATGATGATGATAAATTTAAAGTACCCAAGAAAACAGTTATCTTACATCTAAAAGTCAATGCAACATCACAGCAAAAAAAAAAGCAGCGTGTGCGAAACAATGGCTCGCTTCAGACTTTTTGCATGTTCGCTTATGCGGAACTCATGCCGCACATATCCAAAGTCCTCGCGCATAAGTAGTGTGTATCGACAAATACTGCTGACTTGGCGAGTGAGAGAGAGAGAGAAACAACGTTTTTCGCGCATCCGGCGTGCGGGAAGTCACCGGCCGCGCAGGGCGCGGGTATTCCCTATGTAAAGACTATGGCTAATAGTCCTATAGTCCCAGGCCCTAGATCTTCAGGACGTTGTGCTCTGGCTAGGCGTTGTATACTCGGGCTCCTCCGCTCCCGTTGTCCGGGGCGTCGGTTCCCTTTCTCGTCTGCTTTGCCAGGGCCTCCTCAAGCCGCTGGATTGGTGCCTGATAAAATATGGTGTAGCGCAGCGCAATTTGAGCGTGAAGGAAAGATACTATATAGTCAAGAAGGGGAAAAAACAGACGATAGTGTGAGCGCCAACTTCCAACTTTTGTATGTGTGTGTATATTAGTATATATTTGGCGTAACGGTCGTCTTTCTTTGCTAGGGCTCGGTTCAGTATTTGATTATCAAATGGTGCACGCGCATCGTATTCTGTTACGTTGTCAGTACATATAAATTTTGCGAGCGTGTACAGGCATTACGAGGTAAGCAAGTCCGATATGTCTGCAGTTTGGCGATTGAGATAACCTTCTAATGTTAAGCTTCCTTAAAACATTCGTTAAATTAGGCACTTGCGTGAATCATCATGTATGACACGTGACGACGCAGTAGCCCTATTAAATGCCGTTTACCATTCGGGCTGCGCTGACAGAACCGTAATTATAAAAACGTGACAATGAGGTCACATCGTGCTTGAATTGTAATTCAACGTTGAGAAACGCATACGGCGCAGTTCCTGCAGCCGGCAACATTCCCGTGGAGTATCGAGGAGTTTGCCCATGCAGCGATGCAGGTGTGTTGCGGAATCCGTCTTTTGAGAAGCGGCACTGCGCCTCCGGCACTGAGAAATCAGCATTTGGAGGTGTATGTACTCGGCCAATCGTAACACATGGCTAAAGATATTCGCCACAACGACGCAATAGAAAGCGGACGCCCAGCTTCATTGGCGATTTTCTCTTGCCACTTTTTAGGAGGAATTCGTTGACTTGGGCAATGCTGTTGTTACTGCAGTCCGTGTACGTACAAACGAATACTTAATAAAATATTGCAAAACACTAATTCTAAGCAACCACTGTCAATGGTCAAGTGACTATGAGCGCCATCACTACTTCTACAACACAATCTTATTCGAATTAACTGATGTTCAACTGACCTCAACGACAGGCACATACAGGCTGACCTGGCACAGCCACCTGTGTTTGGCAGACAGCGGCCAGCCACCGTTTACTTGCTTCTTCCCACCAGGCTGCGCGTCGCATATTCGAGCTTCACGACGTCACTACCCCACTATTAGACCCTTGGCGCTAATGACACTCACGTGGTTCGAGCAGGGGCCTCAAAATCCGGTACTCGCGGTCGAATATCCATCGGCAGCCTCGGAATTCGTAGTCGTATCGGTAGTACTGCTCGAAGAAGTAGTCGAAGCACACCTCCCACAGGCCGAGCCTTCGGAACTTGCGGATGCCCGGGTTCAAGCCGTCCGAGATGAGCCAATAGGGCGTGCAGAATGCCACCGTCACAAACACCACGGCCACCAGCGCGGCCGCACAGCCTGCGAGCGTGTACTGAGACCTAGCGTCGCGAAGCGACATGCTGTCTCGCGGCGCACCACAACCAGAGCACACCTACCACTTCCACAACTACGGCCACACACTACAGTTACCAGCAGCAGCAAAGATGTACGCTCCTCCGCCGCGCGACCGTTGCGGGAAAAAAACTCGTCGCACGGCTGCTGATCTCCAGGTGCCGCCCGGTTTCGGAGAAAGGGGGAAAGAACTCTCCTGCACGAGAAAACATGCTGCGCCTCAGCGCGTTTGTTAGCTGCGGGCGGTTGTCCTGTGACCGAGTTTGTGAAAGGCAGTTTGTTGTTGTAGTTCGGGTGGATTTCTCAACGCGCACGGCTGTCACCAGCAGCGGGATGTCTAGCCAGCGCGAGAGTGGCGCGGCCTATCGCGCCTCTCTTGAGGTTTATCCGGAAACGCGCGTGGCATGCTTCACGCGTCCACCTGAACACACTGCATGTTGATTATAATCGAAATGCCGTTAGGTCATGAAGCGTGGAAGCTTGGGCAAGTTGGTAGGACATAACTGAATGCAGGAACAGCGCAATCTAGAAGTAGTTACTTCGTAACTACGAAAGCGAAAAAAAACAAGGGCAGAAAAGAGCGCTGACTTTCAACCGCGTTTCAAAAGTTAGCGCTCTTTTCTGTCCTTGTTTTTTTCGCTTCCGTAGTTACGAAATAACTACTTCTAAAGTCAGCGCTCTTTTCTATCCTTGTTTTTTTCGCTTCCGTAGTTACGAAGTAACTACTTCAAGGTTGCGCTGTTCCTGCATTCAGGCATGCCGTTAGGTCATTTGGGTTATGCGAGCAGATAAGTCCAACTGTGTACTCTGGAGACTTAGCCGACTATTTCGGCGCACAGGTGTCTTCACTAGCAAAGGTGCCATGAACCACGTCTACCTCATTCGAATATTCCCTGGATGACGTTTCAGCCTTGAACACGTACTCGAGCTAGGAATTTCGTAGACAGCTGACATCCATGCGTCATTTCCTTCTCGCTAGCCTGCGTCACAATGAGCACGTTTCATTGATCGATGCTGAAGCCGAGAAAAAGAACAATGGAGGCGAAGCCAGCTCATCCATGCAGTACATTTGAATGGAAGCAATGTTCTGCAATAATGAGTAAATTTAAGATAGGGTGTGCAAAAAGAGCGTTCGTTATGTACGTACGCTATTTCTGTCACCTAGCGTGCGTATTGAGAAGGTAGCGTAAGACACACCTGCAGTTGCGACATACGCTAACGCAACGCTTTGGGACGTGGAATGTATATTCAAAAGCTGTAATACTACGGGCAGTGCGAGTGTTTGTGAGATATACTGGTTGGTTGATTGTTCCTCAGAGTCCTGGTGCAACGCACCACAGAGGATCAGCTATGAAGCGGGTGATACCTCATCTTTGAGATGGAATGGTTTGACCAGCGGGGATGTTTAGATAGGGATGTTTTAACAAAGAACAGATTGGTAAACCAAGTATTCGAAATAGATTAAATCAAAGTAATAAAAAAGGAAACCCGACAAGCTAATACGGTTGGAAATAAAGTAAATTGATGCCTAAGCTTGACATTCTATTCGTTTTGTTTCCTTTAAAAAATCGCACACTGCCTCGCAGACATTCCTGTGGCTAAATACTAGCACAACTTTTCTGAAGTGGCGCACGTGTTGAACCACACTGTGTCGTCATTGTCGCATCCCGCAGCCACATTTAAATTTCAAAAAAAAAGAACGGCAGGTAATTTTTACCATCACTATTTTTATACCAGGTGCTCTTCGGAGAGCATAACGACGGTCACTCATCCCGAGTACATATCGATCATGGACCTATACTTCGCTTCCTCTGTGTGTGTGTTCCGTTTGTGATCAGGGATCATACCTACATCGCGTACGCAATTTAACAAATGTGGAATCACTAACACCACCAATCGTTTTAGCAATGAGTGACGTCTTATTGCCCGTCTGTGGCTACTGTAGCAGTCGGAGGGAAGGTCGCTGGAGGATACGAGAAACAAGACATGGTTTTATGGCATTATTTACAGATATTTACAGAAAGGAAAAGTTAGTGGTTTCACAAATCACGAGCGTGGTGGTTGAACGTTACATAGTTCAGAGCAACGTCCTGCACTCTGTGGCGTCGTTTTATGCCCTGTCGGGCTCCTCCTCTCCGAGTGGAACACCAATCACACACGCAACAGGTGAGGGGGACGAACATGCACGGTCCACGTGAACGTCCAAGTTTGAGTTGTGAACACTGCACTGCAAGGTGGCGCCAGCAGGGCTCTTTGTCATCGTGTGTGTGCCGCTAGTCGAGAGTTCCCACGATACTGGCAGCATACTTCAAAGGATCCACCGAATTGTTCGCTTCATTAGCGGAGTGATTTGCGGTGGCCGCCGCGGTCTCTTCCAGGAAGTTGCTGTCTTTGTTGGCCTCTCTCGAACGCTTAACGGCGTCTTGGCGACACGATGTCTCGTCCTTCGGCTAGCACATACAATGCCTGACGAGCATAGGCAGTCGGCCGGTCGGCTTGGTGATTCGGGATTAAAAAGGAGCGCCGCTCTCCTGTCAGCTCTGGCTCCAGTCACAACAGCTCCCCCGTCGCCAGATAAATCACTGAGGTCATCAGGCACACTGCTGCTTGAAGGGACGACAAAAGGGTCCGCATTTGAAGCACGGGAACTCGCCTTTGCTTGCTGCTTGGTCTGGATAATTGCTCAAATCTTCGGCAGCGTCTGTCAGACTGGGCGCCGAAGGGATTGAGAACCTCTCCAGTGGATCGGCTTACGCACAAAGGCGTCTGCCCAGACGAATTTCCGGGTTAAACTTAACAGCTCCTTCGCCGCCCGGAAAATCTCGGCTGGCCAGCGCTCCCAACCGCTGGGCACGAAGAGAATGGTTGGTGACGAGGACGATGACCTGGCTTTCTCCCTCCAGCTGCGAACTCGAAACCAACTCCCAAACCAGCTCACAGTGGTCGACACCAGCAAGGCCAACCACACAACACAATGCCATGCCGAAGTCAAGCACATTGGACCCGCTTAAAACCCTCCAGGCTTTTCAAGAAACGCAAACAAAAGAAAAACCTGCACGCTAAAATTTTGAGACAGAATTTCGTGCCGCCAAAGTTACAACAATCATGGATGTGGAGATGCTTACTAAAGATGGAACAAATTGCCGTGCGAGAAAAGCACACAAAGGCAAATACAATTTGGCCCCATATAACGAGAATCACACTCTTTCACAACTAGCTTTCTCCTACCATCCGCACTACTAAGTTATAACTAACATCTACTAATTGCATGAAACACAACCACCTAAATTCCGCACAAATGCAGCCTAAACCTATAAAAGGTGATTGTGCGCATTCTTCATTCTCTAATTTCATACTTGCAAGGCGTAGTCGAAATTATCTACTTTTATGACACCCTGACGCCAACAAAACTCTCTCACATGAAATCAAACTGCGTCTTATAAATCCTAGAAATGTATCTAGTCTCAAAATTTGGTGAATGCAGTGCTTTCAGCTCAAGTGATCATATGTGATCCCTAAGTGATCACAAAAACAACAAAACGAAGTAAACTTTGTGTGCTACCACGCTCATTTGCTAGATGTAGTTTCATGTCAGCCCATGTTTTTAAAGAACGCACATGACTTTGCTGTGCGCTCTAGCACGACATCATACTATCATCCAAAGAACGCTAGCATACCAACACACACCTAATCATAGGTCATATCGCTATAACCTATAGCCACCACTCCTTCAAATTTACCGGGCGTAACAAAACTTCACTTGCGCCATGCGTGCTCTAATCTTAAAAACTCCTTTCACGCAGTCGGTTGACCGAGGCGTGTAATTGCTTCCGCATACCGCTTAAGAACTTAACTCAAAATTTTGACAAAGCTTACACACAAACGAAATTTAGAGGGAAGAAAAAAGTATCCAAGCGAACTAGCTGTGGAAATGACACAGGAACACCACTTTAAAACCAAATATAAACAAACAAATGTTTCCAAAAAAACTCCTGTGTCCGACTCTCCAGCCTACATCTGTCGCTCCCTCTTCAGTCGTACACGCGGTGGTCGCGGTCTTGGCGTAATTTCAGAACGCCCGGCACCACAACGTGCACGTCCTACAAGCTTAACGGCAGCGTTACGCCTCATTCGCGATTTTAGCAAACTTCTGTCAATCTGGCGAAGGGGACCCGAGCAATGCGTGGGACACAGTGGCCATGCCATCTTTGGGCTAGCTCCCGTGTGGTGCTTATCTATTGCGGCCTTTTTCCTCGTATCCCTTTGACACTCCCGTCCCTGCAAAGCTTTAAATCTCTTCCGCGAGTTCCATCGCGAGGATGCGCGCTGTGGCCTACCACTTCACCGCTGCCGTTTTGCTGCACGACACAAAGGCCTCCCCGGCGAACTGGCCGATAACCCACTCTTGCGTCGTTCACCCGGCTGATTGCTACCTCCTTCATCCCTTCGCTTTGTCACTCGCGTACGCTTCTTCCTTTTTCGGCGACGTTTTCGACCGACCTTTCCCCCATTGCATTGAAATCGGTCGCGAGTTGAGTCATCGGCGGCATTACGGCTCAGGGGCGCACCATGAAATTTGCTGTTAATAGAACGGAAAGGCTCGCACTTTCCAGGTGATTCCATTCGCGAACCCGCTTTCCTCTTACTTTTCGTCCGGTGGCTCGGACGCATGCAACGCAGTTTCGACGCTGCTGCAAAGCTCTTCTTTGCTACGCTGACAGGTTTTGCGCCTTTTTTTACACGCGTAGTACCTTCTGTCTCTCTCGCGGCCTTCCGACGTCTCTTGCGTCTGTGGCGTTTCCTGCGACTCGTCTCTGAGCCTACCACTTGCAGCTCAAGGTCGCTAACACTCTCACTACACTCGTCAGCTGTCGACGCCGCGTCGTCTAGAGGATTTTCGAAAAAATCACCTATGTCACACTCTAGACTTGTGGACAGCTTGACGCTCTTAGGAACAGTGCAGCTGCTTCCCTTCGAAAAATCTCGCTCGCCTTGCTGGGAGCTGCCTACAACCGAACTGTTCTTCTCACTCTCTGCTTTCGCTGCTTTTGAGCTAACTCCGGTGTCCTTGATCACTTCCACATTGTTTACAAGATCCACTGTCGCGACAAACACAGTTGAGGTCTGTACCAGCTTTTCTACCGCTATCCTAGCTGTCTCCTAGCTTTTAGCTGGCACAGCACCTCGTCGCACTCGCTCTGGCCTTCGTCGGCCCCTCTACGCAGCGCAGCATCTTTAGCAGCACTCAAATTAGGTTCTTCATTGAACCTGCTGCTGTCTTTAAACGTGCAAACGTGCTAGCCTTCTCTAAAGCTCTGGGCTGCACCTCACTTATTTGATCTTTGCACTTCTCGTGCGCTACACTTGCAAATGGCTGAATTTTCCGTCGCATTGCCTCGATTTTCTGTTCCAATTGTTCGAGCACCAAGGCGCGTGCTCGATTACGCTCTTTTCTATCTCTTCTTTCATTTTCTCGCTCCTCCAACCTTTTTAAAGCTTTCAACGCGTAACCAATATCCTCCTCACTGGCGCTTTCCAAAATTAGCTCTAAAATTTCTGACCTGCCCATTCCTTCCTAAACCTTAATACCAAGGTCTTCACAAATGTACAAAAGACCATCTTTTAGCAGTGTCTTCACCTCCATGATTGCCGTTATACTTTGGTCCTGCATCTCACACAAATGTAGGGGATCCCTCTAACACACAAATAGGTGATCTCCCTTACTCACAAACAATCCAGCTTCTAATCAACTCACACTCAAGAAATGAAGCCTGGGAGGTTATAGCAAAGACCAAGCACTCACCACAGCACAGCACCATGTCGTGAAGTCCATCTCACCGCTGCCAACCAGTTGTTAAGGATGGGAAGGCAGGTCGCTGGATGAAGTAGCTGATGGCATCCCACCGCTGCCACCAGTTGTAAAGGATGGGGGACTACCCGGTCTCTTGTGGTAGCGTGGTGTAACCGGGTGGAGGAAACGAACGGATACGGAAAACAAAACAGGTTTTATGGCATTATTTACACATATTTACAGAAAGGAAAAGTTAGTGGTTTCACAAACCATGAGCGTGGTGGTTGAACGTTACATAGTTCAGAGCGACGTCCTGCACTCTGCGGCGTCGTTTTATGCCCTGTCGGGCTCCTCCTCTACGATTGGAACACCAATCACACACGCAACAGGTGAGGGGGACGAACATGCACGGTCCACGTGAACGTCCAAGTTTCAGTTGTGAACACTGCACTGCAAGGTGGCGCCAGCAGGGCTCTTCCTCGTCGTGTGTGTGCCGCTAGTCGAGAGTTCCCACGATCCTGGCAGCATACTTCAAAGGGTCCGCCGATTTGTTCGCTTCATTAGCGGGGTGATTTGCGGTGGCCGCCGCGGTCTCTTCGAGCAAGTTGTTGTCTTTGTTGGCCTCTCTCGAACGCTTAACGGCGTCTTGGCGACACGACGTCTCGTCATCCGGCTAGCACGTACAATGCCTGACAAGCATAGGCAGTCGGCCGGTCGGCTTGCTGATTCGGGATTAAAAAGGAGCGCCGCTCTCCTGTCAGCTCTGGCTCCGGTCACAACAGCTTCCCCGTCGTCAGATGAACCACCGAGGTCATCAGGCACGCTGCTGCTTGAAGGGACGACAAAAGGGTCCGCATTTGAAGGACGGGAACTCGCCTTTGCTTGCTGCTTGGTCTGGATAATTGCTCAAATCTTCGGCAGCGTCTGTCAGACTGGGCACCGAAGGGATTGAAAACCTCATTGCAGAAGGATCAAAATATGGGCCAGTTGGTAATTCATTTTCTTCGTTCAGTGAACTGGGAGCGCAGAGAAAACACAAAGGACGAAGCGAGGAACCACACAACACGAGCGCTCAACTATCAACTGATTATTTTCCACATCGAAAGGACATATATAAACACAAAATGCGCATGTCAAAAAAGATTATGACGAAATCAAGGGCAGCATGCGAAGCGTGTAATCAAGGCACTTGTCTAAGGGTTATCTAGGTAGCTGAATTCACAGTCAAGTAGTGAGAAGGAAGGATGACTTATACATTGGTCCGTATTCCTGGAAATGTGATAGGCTTCAGAAATTTCGCGCGTAGTTTGATGAGGATGCCGGAACAGAATAATTGTATTCTCAAACAGAGGTTGGCACTTGCACGAAACGCAATGTGACGCTAAATGGGAGTAAGGTGTATTTTTCAACGAGCTTCTGTGTTCCCTGAGACGCACGTTCACACATCGGCCGGTCTGGCCAATGTACATACGTCCACAAGAAAGGGGTATCTTATATACTACTCCGGTGTAGCACTTAACAAACTTAGTTACGTGCTTCTGGAGGCATCCTCTACCTTTAGATGCATTATGTGCCCTCCTGTGCACCATTGAACATATACTGGCCAATTTATTGGGTGCCGAGAAAACCACGCGCACACCGAACCGGTTTCCCACGTTTTTTAACCCATGGGCCATTTTATGAATGTAGGGGATTACTGCCGCGCGCTTCTTATTCTCTTCCTTGTTCTCTGACGAAGTACATGTGCGTTTTTCATTATTTTTGACCGTACGCAAGAGTTTTTCACAGACTGAGGCTATTACGTAGGAAGGGTATCCCGCACCTATCAGCCGTTCCAACTGTGCTACGAACCCACTTTGCAAGGCATGCAGGCAACATTTTTCGAGGGCTGAACGTAAGCATGACATTACGATTCCGCGTTTAACAAGCTTGGAATGTCCGGAAGAGTAGTCTAGAACGGGTTTTGCAGATCGAGGATTATATCGCCAGCAAAGGTGCTTATCACCAAAAAACAGGGAAAGGTCTAGGAACTGCAATTTGTTATCTTTTGGAAGCTCGGAGGTGAACCGGAGGCCCATGCCTTCCTTCTCGAAGCATGCCTTCATACTTTCAACGTCCACTGCTGAACACTTTTCGATGATAATCAGATAATCGTCAACATAACGGAATACTTTTGTGCCAGGTTGAATTTTAGTGCTTAAGGCTGCATCCACCTTCCCAAGAAAAATTTGGCTTAAAACAGGGGCCACACTTGAACCTATACAAACACCTGATTTTTGCATGTACAGGTTCCCAAGCCATACGACGAAGGTGGACTTCAAATAGAACGTCAAAATTTCTAGAAAAGACTGAGTCGAAATTCCCGTGCTATTCCTGAACGAATTCCTTGGAAATCCGTCACGGAAACTTTGTGGAATTGGATCAGACCACAACTACCTGCCAGGAAAAAACAAGCTTCAAGTGAGGGACGTTTCTTGAACCTAAGTGATGTGTCTGTGCCGGAAAAAATTCAGCAGGTTCTGCAAAAAGGCCCGAAGTTCTCCGTGGAACCTACCCTTCGACCTGAAGAAAAGATTGCCACAGCAAGGACTGTCTCCAAGCTGGCCAAGGAGGAAGAGCGTTATAGGTGTGTAACAGAATGTGTTCAAGCTGTTTCGAGCAATGTTAGCGATGTGAGTAGAAAACTGCGCGTTCAACCAGTTGTTAAGTTTTGTTTGAACAATCAGCTAAGGGTACTCATTTCAGACAAAGAAGGGTTCTTCGTTATCATTAAGGAACTAGATTTCCTCAAGAAGGCTGAGGAAGCCATAGAAAGAAATTTTAAACCACTCTCTGTAAAAAGCAAGGAAGTAAAGACTAGAGCGATATCGCTGCTGAAAAGGCTTAAACTGGAAAAACTTGGCTCTTCAGTAGAAAAGGCGAAAGGTGTAGAGCTAGAACTTTTTACTCCATTAAAACACACAAACCGGAAATGCCGCTGCGCGCGATTGTTTCAGAAAGGAATACGTGGCAGTTGGTTGTATCTCAGTATCTGCAAGAACATCTTTCTGCGTTGCGCGTAATTGACCCTTTTCACGCAAAAAACTCTGGTGTCGTGGTTGAATACCTCAACAAATGTGAATGCTCCGGTGTTACAGCTTTTAGTCTTGATGTAGTCGACTTATATTATTCTTTGCCGCATGATCAACTGTTAAACAGCGTAGAGCAGTGCATTGTGGAAGACAATGATGAGATTTCGTTCAGGAATAGCACGGGAATTTCGACTCAGTCTTTTCTAGAAATTTTGACGTTCTATTTGAAGTCCACCTTCGTCGTATGGCTTGGGAACCTGTACATGCAAAAATCAGGTGTTTGTATAGGTTCAAGTGTGGCCCCTGTTTTAAGCCAAATTTTTCTTGGGAAGGTGGATGCAGCCTTAAGCACTAAACTTCAACCTGGCACAAAAGTATTCCGTTATGTTGACGATTATCTGATTATCATCGAAAAGTGTTCAGCAGTGGACGTTGAAAGTATGAAGGCATGCTTCGAGAAGGAAGGCATGGGCCTCCGGTTCACCTCCGAGCTTCCAAAAGATAACAAATTGCAGTTCCTAGACCTTTCCCTGTTTTTTGGTGATAAGCACCTTTGCTGGCGATATAATCCTCGATCTGCAAAACCCGTTCTAGACTACTCTTCCGGACATTCCAAGCTTGTTAAACGCGGAATCGTAATGTCATGCTTACGTTCAGCCCTCGAAAAATGTTGCCTGCATACCTTGCAAAGTGGGTTCGTAGCACAGTTGGAACGGCTGATAGGTGCGGGATACCCTTCCTACGTAATAGCCTCAGTCTGTGAAAAACTCTTGCGTACGGTCAAAAATAATGAAAAACGCACATGTACTTCGTCAGAGAACAAGGAAGAGAATAAGAAGCGCGCGGCAGTAATCCCCTACATTCATAAAATGGCCCATGGGTTAAAAAACGTGGGAAACCGGTTCGGTGTGCGCGTGGTTTTCTCGGCACCCAATAAATTGGCCAGTATATGTTCAATGGTGCACAGGAGGGCACATAATGCATCTAAAGGTAGAGGATGCCTCCAGAAGCACGTAACTAAGTTTGTTAAGTGCTACACCGGAGTAGTATATAAGATACCCCTTTCTTGTGGACGGATGTACATTGGCCAGACCGGCCGATGTGTGAACGTGCGTCTCAGGGAACACAGAAGCTCGTTGAAAAATACACCTTACTCCCATTTAGCGTCACATTGCGTTTCGTGCAAGTGCCAACCTCTGTTTGAGAATACAATTATTCTGTTCCGGCATCCTCATCAAACTACGTGCGAAATTTCTGAAGCCTATCACATTTCCAGGAATACGGACCAATGTATAAGTCATCCTTCCTTCTCACTACTTGACTGTGAATTCAGCTACCTAGATAACCCTTAGACAAGTGCCTTGATTACACGCTTCGCATGCTGCCCTTGATTTCGTCATAATCTTTTTTGACATGCGCATTTTGTGTTTATATATGTCCTTCCGATGTGGAAAATAAATCAGTTGATAGTTGAGCGCTCGTGTTGTGTGGTTCCTCGCTTCGTCCTTTGTGCTTTCTCTGCGCTCCCAGTTCGCTGAACGAAGAAAATGAATTACCAACTGGCCCATATTTTGATCCTTCTGCAATGTATTTCTAGTACACAGGGCTCTTTTAACTGTTTTAGTCCCTCTCTTCAAGACCCTGCCATTTTGGCATCGTGGATTGCTGTCTCAACATGTCGGGCAAGAGTAGCATCGTGGCACCTTCGTCAAGGAACTTGTCCGGCAGAGGTACAAATGCTTTTTGGAATGATGAGTCCGTCGTTTGGGCATACCAAAAGGATGTGCCGAATCCTTCGTTCGGAATGGTACAGACAAGTCCGGTGTTATAAGGACTGGCTGAGGGTCATGTGTGACCAAGACGGTCATAGACGTAACAACCGCGACTCGTATCGCGACTGGTGCAAAACTTCGAAATCCGTCACGGAAACTTTGTGGAATTGGATCAGACCACAACTACCTGCCAGGAAAAAACAAGCTTCAAGTGAGGGACGTTTCTTGAACCTAAGTGATGTGTCTGTGCCGGAAAAAATTCAGCAGGTTCTGCAAAAAGGCCCGAAGTTCTCCGTGGAACCTACCCTTCGACCTGAAGAAAAGATTGCCACAGCAAGGACTGTCTCCAAGCTGGCCAAGGAGGAAGAGCGTTATAGGTGTGTAACAGAATGTGTTCAAGCTGTTTCGAGCAATGTTAGCGATGTGAGTAGAAAACTGCGCGTTCAACCAGTTGTTAAGTTTTGTTTGAACAATCAGCTAAGGGTACTCATTTCGGACAAAGAAGGGTTCTTCGTTATCATTAAGGAACTAGATTTCCTCAAGAAGGCTGAGGAAGCCATAGAAAGAAATTTTAAACCACTCTCTGTAAAAAGCAAGGAAGTAAAGACTAGAGCGATATCGCTGCTGAAAAGGCTTAAACTGGAAAAACTTGGCTCTTCAGTAGAAAAGGCGAAAGGTGTAGAGCTAGAACTTTTTTACTCCATTAAAACACACAAACCGGAAATGCCGCTGCGCGCGATTGTTTCAGAAAGGAATACGTGGCAGTTGGTTGTATCTCAGTATCTGCAAGAACATCTTTCTGCGTTGCGCGTAATTAACCCTTTTCACGCAAAAAACTCTGGTGTCGTGGTTGAATACCTCAACAAATGTGAATGCTCCGGTGTTACAGCTTTTAGTCTTGATGTAGTCGACTTATATTATTCTTTGCCGCATGATCAACTGTTAAACAGCGTAGAGCAGTGCATTGTGGAAGACAATGATGAGATTTCGTTCAGGAATAGCACGGGAATTTCGACTCAGTCTTTTCTAGAAATTTTGACGTTCTATTTGAAGTCCACCTTCGTCGTATGGCTTGGGAACCTGTACATGCAAAAATCAGGTGTTTGTATAGGTTCAAGTGTGGCCCCTGTTTTAAGCCAAATTTTTCTTGGGAAGGTGGATGCAGCCTTAAGCACTAAACTTCAACCTGGCACAAAAGTATTCCGTTATGTTGACGATTATCTGATTATCATCGAAAAGTGTTCAGCAGTGGACGTTGAAAGTATGAAGGCATGCTTCGAGAAGGAAGGCATGGGCCTCCGGTTCACCTCCGAGCTTCCAAAAGATAACAAATTGCAGTTCCTAGACCTTTCCCTGTTTTTGGTGATAAGCACCTTTGCTGGCGATATAATCCTCGATCTGCAAAACCCGTTCTAGACTACTCTTCCGGACATTCCAAGCTTGTTAAACGCGGAATCGTAATGTCATGCTTACGTTCAGCCCTCGAAAAATGTTGCCTGCATGCCTTGCAAAGTGGGTTCGTAGCACAGTTGGAACGGCTGATAGGTGCGGGATACCCTTCCTACGTAATAGCCTCAGTCTGTGAAAAACTCTTGCGTACGGTCAAAAATAATGAAAAACGCACATGTACTTCGTCAGAGAACAAGGAAGAGAATAAGAAGCGCGCGGCAGTAATCCCCTACATTCATAAAATGGCCCATGGGTTAAAAAACGTGGGAAACCGGTTCGGTGTGCGCGTGGTTTTCTCGGCACCCAATAAATTGGCCAGTATATGTTCAATGGTGCACAGGAGGGCACATAATGCATCTAAAGGTAGAGGATGCCTCCAGAAGCACGTAACTAAGTTTGTTAAGTGCTACACCGGAGTAGTATATAAGATACCCCTTTCTTGTGGACGTATGTACATTGGCCAGACCGGCCGATGTGTGAACGTGCGTCTCAGGGAACACAGAAGCTCGTTGAAAAATACACCTTACTCCCATTTAGCGTCACATTGCGTTTCGTGCAAGTGCCAACCTCTGTTTGAGAATACAATTATTCTGTTCCGGCATCCTCATCAAACTACGCGCGAAATTTCTGAAGCCTATCACATTTCCAGGAATACGGACCAATGTATAAGTCATCCTTCCTTCTCACTACTTGACTGTGAATTCAGCTACCTAGATAACCCTTAGACAAGTGCCTTGATTACACGCTTCGCATGCTGCCCTTGATTTCGTCATAATCTTTTTTGACATGCGCATTTTGTGTTTATATATGTCCTTCCGATGTGGAAAATAAATCAGTTGATAGTTGAGCGCTCGTGTTGTGTGGTTCCTTGCTTCGTCCTTTGTGTTTTCTCTGCGCTCCCAGTTCGCTGAACGAAGAAAATTGAAAACCTCTCCAGTGGATCGGCTTACGCACAAAGGCGTCTGCTTAGACGAATTTCCAGGCCAAACTTAACACTACTTGCGTTCACCAGCGCTTCGCTTTCCGCTGGTTGAGCTTACTTCATATCAGCAGATGCTGCATGTTGGAAATCTCTAAGTGCCAATGGGCACTTGGCACGAATGACTCCATTGCTCCTATTGGACCCAACCAAGTACCACCTGTAATGAAACAGCTGATTGTTCTAATTTTTGTAATCCATCCGGTAATCATTGTGCAGGAAATCTGAACTTTTGACATAATCCCGTCAGGTCGGGAGGAGGCATTGCAGAAAAGGAATAAACGCCGTCCCGAATAAAAACACCTGAAAAACAAAGAAGGCGCTGGACACTCGATCGATATGTTCACAATGAAGTGTAAAAGCCAGGTACATTTCACTAGGTGCCACAAGCGTCGCGCACACACGCGAGGAAAGTTTTTGTTGTTACGGTTGAGGATCGTCTGTATTATCAGGTAACAGGTAATTCCTGATTAATTCTCCAAAAAAGACGGAACTGCACACTGGGTGACGACGAAATATTAGTTTACGATGCCCAAGCCCTGTATACATTCAGGTATACTGATGAACATGGTAGGGGCGTAGCCTAAAGTTGGCACACAAAGCCCGTGCCCTCCGCCAAAAATTTGTCTGCTCCACGGGGACCTAGCTCTGAAGACATGCACCGATACTCTAGAAGCGGATGCAACTCTTGTCGAGAGTCTCCCTGTTGATGTACTGGACCTTTAAATGGTTTTAGAGTGTTGTTTTGACAATGTGCACTTTGTCCTCGTTTTCAGGCAGCTGAGCAGCTGTACCAGTAGAAGCTAATTTAACGATGCTTTGAAAAATGTGCCCTGGATTTTTTACCCCGAAGACAAAAAGGTTTTGTTCGTTACGTTAACGATTCCTTCAGCGTAGTTTAGACGAATACCCTCACAGACTGTTGAAGAACACGAATCCAGCTATGATTGGCTGTCACAAGCAAGAGTTCAACGAGACGCGCGCCTCGGAAGTTTGAAGTGCCGACCACTGGCACGCGTACGCACGCACCTACGCGTCAAAAGCGTCTAGGCGCGCCGGTGGAGGAAAAGGGCGCGCAACCACTGGCACATATCAACCGCGTTGACGCCCACGCTACAGTGGCTAGAATAGGAAAGTGTAATGAACGCACCGTCTAGTGCGTAACGCCTTGGGAGAAAACCGCCAGCTGGCGCTCGCACACTTTTGCATGTTTTGCACACTTTTTTTGAGCACTCCGGATCGACATCGCAGATAAGTGTTTTTGCATGTTTTGAGCTTGTCTTTATAATTATAAGGCAGCGGTTGAAATTTTCGTAGCACTTATTTTATGGTACGGCTTTTTGGGGGGCCAGTCACCAGGTATTTATTAGTGCGGGTGTGTGTGTTTGAATTTTGTTGTTGTTTTTTCCTTTTGCCACCCCGTGGGGGAGGTGCGCATACATTGGACACACAAATTTTTGTAGTAGAGCTTAGACTTTCTTTTTTTTCGTAGTGCAGGTCTCGAGTTTAGTAATTATCGAGTATAGGGACAATTGGTGTCAGAAAGACAGGACTGAAAGACTGTAACGTGTTCAGGATGTGGAGTGGGGTTGAAAGTGGACCCAAGCGTAGAAGCGGATGGAGAAGAGGCTGACGCGAAGTGTAGGCAATGTGAGGTCGAGTAAAAAATAGAGAAAATGATGGTTGCCCAGAGTGAACTGCTGATGAGAATCGCCGAGCTCGAGACTGCGTTGGCGATAGAGCAAGAGAAAACGAGGGCAATGGGAGAAAGACTGAAGTCCGCCGACGAAGCACTAGCGAAGCTGAACAAAGAAGCGGCCTACGCAGAGAACAGTGGGGAACCGGCAACCAGAACGGTGGAGAAGGAAGAGCAAGAAAGTTTGGAAAAAACAGGTTTAGCCGGTTCAACTGTCGCAAGGCCCAGCTTCAGCGATGTAGTGGTGGGGCTGGGAGGGAACAAAGCAGCCGGCGTCACAGGTGCAAGTAGCCCCCAGGTGCTGGACGCTCCAGCTGAAAAGTCACAGCATGCGATAACCGCCGGGGACTCGAATTTAAATCGATGCACAGAAGCCATCAAAGAGAGGGTAAGAGGTGACAGGAGGGTTGCAGTAGGGGCGTTCCCAGGACGCAAGCTTGAAGCAGTCATGAGGCAAGCGAGCGCAAAACTCAAAACAACAGGTCACGAAACCTCGTGATAATTTCAGGAGGTTTAAACGATGTCTTGAGTGAAGATACAGCAGGACTAGCAGCCACACTGGCGAAAGGCGTCGATGACATGCGCGCCACTTCTCCTAAGGTACAGGTAGTGGTATGCACGATACCGGAGGTACCGGTGCGTGATAGCAACCTGCAAAGAGCGGTTGTCAACGCAAACCAAGAGATATGGCGGATGAGTCGAGAGAAAGGCTTTGAGGTGGTGGAAATGAACAGAGAGGTGCATAGGTGGGGTGGTTTTCGACGAGACAGAATTCACTTCGATGGGCGGCTAGGTCATGAGGTGGATTGGCGACTTGCAGGATGCGCAGTAGCTTTTTTGGGGGGCAAGCGAGCCCTTCGGGGTGCAGGATAGCTAGTAACGAGGAAAACAACCAGAGAGACTCTTCGACAGGTGGTATGAACTGATACGATTCCTAAGTGGCACCAATATCTAAGATAGGTATGGTCCGGGGCATAAATAGACGTAACCACGAGGGCCGATCCAATTCAGACATAGGGTATATTAACATGCAGGGTGGTAGGAACAGGCTGAAGTGGGAAGAGATAGAAGAACAGCTAAGGGAAGAGAGGCCGATGGTATACGGTTTTGTAGAAACACATCTCAGGGACATGGAACAACCTCCGAACAATCCGGACTACGCGGGGGAATATTTTTATTTATTTATTTATTCAAAATACCTTACAGGCCCACTGAAGGGCATTGAGTAAGGGGGGCATCAGTATACAAACGAAATAACAATAAAGGAGAAAAGCAGACGAAAAAATATATACATATATAAAAGATCACAAAAATAAAAAATCAAGGCGCAACAGCGTTATACAATGCTAGAGTGCAACGAATTCAGGTTGTCACGAAAGATTTCACGGTTACAAATGGATACAACATGATCCGGAAGACCGTTCCAATATGCAATGGCTCGAGGTAGTGATGATAAGTTAAATGCCTGCGTGTGACCATGAATGCGCATAAAACTACGGGCATTGTGAATGCGCTGGGAAGTGCGCGCAGGAGAATAAAGTGGCAAACAGTGAATTTCGTTACTATAAATGTACCTATGAAACAGACATAAAAGAGCAATGTTGCGGCGTATTTCTAGTGACTGAAATGCAAGGTCTTGTTTTATTAGGGTAATACTTGAATGATAGTCGTAGTTTCCGGAGATGAATCTCGCTGCCCTATTCTGGACGGCTTCCAACATACGTACCAAGTAATCTTGATATGGTGACCATGTGGATGATGCATACTCTAGCTGTGGGCGAACATAAGTAATATATGATAATGCGCGTATGTTAGAAGGAGCGTTGCGCAAGTTTCTGCGGAGATATCCGAGAGATTGAGATGCTTTCGATGAGACAGCTGCTATATGCGTAGTCCAGGATAGATCCGATGTAAGGTGAACGCCTAAATATTTGTAAGATGGTGTAGCTGACACAACGGCGTTATTAATCTTATAGTGAAATGCTGAATTGTTATGCTTTCGAGTGAACGAGATTAACTTGCATTTAGAGGCGTTAAGGGACATCTGCCAAGTTTCGCACCACCAGAAGGTTAGGTCAAGGTCATTTTGGAGAGCGGAATGATCATTAAAACATTTAATGTTGCGGTATATGGCGCAATCGTCAGCGAACAGCCTAACTGTGGATGAAAGGTTATCGGGCAAATCATTAATGTATATTAGAAAAAGTAACGGACCTATTACACTGCCTTGGGGAACACCGGATGTGACGTCGCAAAGGTTAGATGAAATGTCGTTGATCACCGTAAGCTGCTGACGTGAAGACAGGAAGCTTCGTAGCCAAGACAGGATTAATGAATCAATACGGAGTGCGGCCAATTTAGAGATTAAACGACAATGAGGGACAGTATCGAATGCCTTGGCGAAATCAAGGAAGAGGCAATCAGTTTGTTCGTTAGCGTTCATATTAAAGTGAAGGTCAGTCGTGAATTCGAATAACTGGGTGTCACATGAGTAGCCTTTTCTAAAGCCATGCTGATGGGAGAAGAAGAAGTTGTGCGATTCAAGGTGATCGTAGATATGAGAAGCCACGATATGTTCTAGTAGTTTGCAAGAGATGCATGTAAGTGAAATGGGTCGATAATTACGGGGCGAGTGCCTGTCACCGGACTTAAATACGGGAATCACCTTACCAATCTTCCAATCCTTGGGCAGTTCGCCTGATGATAGCGACTGGTTAAATAGGAGACAGAGGAAGCGGCTGGAAATATCTGTGGTGTTCTTCAGTATTTTAGAGTTAATGTTATCAATACCTGATGAAGTAGAAACCTTAAGATTCGTGATGAGTTGGGCTATACCTTCGGCAGTGACAATGATTGGGGCCATTAAAGCGAAAGGGTGATCTGGAATAAATGGCACATTGGAACAATCTTCCTGTGTAAAAACAGACGCGAAGTATTCATTGAAAGCAATAGCGGAAGCTTCATCAGAAAGCGGCGTTAGTTCACTATCGTGTATTGTAATGTGATTAGGAGACTTGTTGTAGGGTGAAATTATTTGCCAGAACTTTTGGGGGTTATTTTTGAGAAGTGACGGCAAGTCCTGCGAATAATATTTCTTCTTCGCTGTGTCTAAGGCTTTACAATAGTCTTGTAAGCAGACCTTGTATTTATCCCAGTAGGACACAGAGCCAATGCGTTTTGCGGTATCATAGAAACGCTTCTTTTTATTGCGCAATGTTCGAAGATGTTTAGTAAACCAAGGGTTAGTTTTATCGTTGGAAGCAGAGATCAGCGGCACAAGCTGGTCAACTAACTCTAATAATTTTACTTTAAAAAGAATCCAGTTTTCGTTCACGGTTCGAGAGGCAAATGACGGCAAAAAAAGTTCCTGATAAAAGTCTTCTAGCTCCGTCCTGAATTGATGAAAATTCGCACGGTTATAATCCCGGATTGTTTTTCTCACTGAGCCTGTGAGAGTTACAGGTAGGTTGATTTGGAAGTTAAGGAGCTTGTGGTCGCTAAATCCTTCTATGTAAGAAATCGCTCCAGTGGTTTCTGGTGCATTAGTGAAAACAAGGTCAAGTATGTTAGTACCACGGGTGCATTGGTGAACAACTTGTGATAAGTTGTAATCGAGGGTTACTTCGAGAAAAAGTGATGAGGCGTGACATTTGGTAGTCATGGTAGACCAATCAATGAGCGGGTAGTTGAAATCGCCAAAAAGGTATATAATGTCAGCTGAATAGAGTTGCGTAGCTCGTTCTATGTTGTCACGTAGATCTTTGGGGAAAGAGGAATGGGCATCCGGTGGACGATAACATGCTCCTATAAGTATTTTTGCATAATATGTAACGCATGCTGTCCATGTTATCTCTGTAGAGGGGTTAGTATCAAGGGGAACTGATGACACTGTCTTTTTTACTGCTATTAGGACGCCTCCTCCTCTTCTATCGACACGGTCACGTCGATATATGTTATAGTTGTGTTTATCTGGGAACAGTTCCTCGTTGGTTACGTCTGGATAGAGCCAAGTCTCCGTGAGTATTAATATGTCGGCATCACTATCATCTAAGTAAGAACTCAACTCATCCCTCTTGGGAAGTAGGCTTCGAATGTTAGTAAAAGACACGAATAAAGATGGTGACTTTAACTGACTCCGCTTACGCGTGCTCGTGTTAGCCTCTAGCTATCTCGTAGACAACACAACTATGTTGCTAGAGTGATCGAAAACGTAGGTGTTATTGTCAATGCGAAGTTTATCAACGGATAGCTTAAAGCGTTTGTTTTGAGCCTTTGCGAATTCCAGAAGTTTTTGGCGAGCTTGTCGCGTTTTCATGGAAAAATCTTCGCGTATGTAAAAATTAGTTCCCTTAAGCTTACGCGATTTTGACAAAATTTGCTCTTTGTCCTTAAAAAATGTGAACTTGACAATAATTGGCCTTCGTCTATCTGTGTTAAATCTGCCCAGTCTGTGCACGCGCTCTAATTGTGGACTAGATATGGAAGTGCCTAGGTGGTCTGAACAAAACTTCACTATCTTATCTTCTGAGACTGCCCAGTTCTCATTGGGGTCATCTTCGATGCCGAAAAATAGAAGGTTAGACCGACGTAACCTATTTTCTGCCTCGTCGCACCTATTCGTGATTTTTGACAGTTGGTTCGTCACATCGTGCAAAGCGTCAACAGAGCCAGAAGGGGCGGTTACAGACCGAGTAGCGGTGATTTCTTCTAGTGAAATCACCTTGGTACTCAAATTTCTAATTTCGCTGTCTGCTGCTTTCATTTTGTCCGACATGGCACGAAGGGCGTCAGCATCTACACCAGCCCCATCAGCATTTCGAACAGCATTGGCTCTTTCAAGCGTTTCCACTTTGCGCTTTAGCTGCTTAATTTCAATCTCGGCGGTAGCATGTTTTGAGAGCAAAGCTTCGTAACTTTCCTTCAGATCGCGTATTTCAGTAAGGGCTAGAGCGAAGGCGTCGGCCTCCGTCTTATTCATAGGACCGGGATTTGATTCCACATCACCGGCCAGGATTAATAAAAGTTCGCGCATGGCACCACATACATACATGCAAGATAATAATCGCTTCAAAACACTCCTAAGTTCAGGTGGGCACGACACCGCAAGGAAGCAACGGTTGCTACTTCTTATGCAAGAAGCATTATTTAAGTAACCAACCTGAAACAGCAAAGGCCGTAAGCATGGCATCCTTCCAGCGGTGTCGAGCCCAAAGCAGCAAGTCGTAGACTGACGCTTAAATAGAGCACTGCGTTGACCAGCCATCGTGACAGAAGAGCCATGTTGCCAGGTGAGAAGGTCGTTTTCATCCATGTTTGGAAAACCGAGCGTGACCGGTCGCCATTTCAGAAGCCAGGAATTGGGTACCAGCCAAGACGAGCCAGAAACTCCCCTGTGCGCAGCACAGCTGAGGTCAGTCAGCCAAGAGGCGTTTCCCTTTCGCGAGCAGGTGAAATCATTCACTGCGCGAGGAATGGGCGTCGAACATGGTGAAGTTGGACTGGAGCTAGGCGCAAGAACGGAAGCAGGCCAGGAGGCGCCCAGCAGCCCACAGCATGCTGCCCAGGTAACAGTGACCTGAAACAGCAAAGGCCGTAAGCATGGCATCCTTCCAGCGGTGTCGAGCCCAAAGCAGCAAGTCGTAGACTGACGCTTAAATAGAGCACTGCGTTGACCAGCCATCGTGACAGAAGAGCCATGTTGCCAGGTGAGAAGGTCGTTTTCATCCATGTTTGGAAAACCGAGCGTGACCGGTCGCCATTTCAGAAGCCAGGAATTGGGTACCAGCCAAGACGAGCCAGAAACTCCCCTGTGCGCAGCACAGCTGAGGTCAGTCAGCCAAGAGGCGTTTCCCTTTCGCGAGCAGGTGAAATCATTCACTGCGCGAGGAATGGGCGTCGAACATGGTGAAGTTGGACTGGAGCTAGGCGCAAGAACGGAAGCAGGCCAGGAGGCGCCCAGCAGCCCACAGCATGCTGCCCAGGTAACAGTGACCTGAAACAGCAAAGGCCGTAAGCATGGCATCCTTCCAGCGGTGTCGAGCCCAAAGCAGCAAGTCGTAGACTGACGCTTAAATAGAGCACTGCGTTGACCAGCCATCGTGACAGAAGAGCCATGTTGCCAGGTGAGAAGGTCGTTTTCATCCATGTTTGGAAAACCGAGCGTGACCGGTCGCCATTTCAGAAGCCAGGAATTGGGTACCAGCCAAGACGAGCCAGAAACTCCCCTGTGCGCAGCACAGCTGAGGTCAGTCAGCCAAGAGGCGTTTCCCTTTCGCGAGCAGGTGAAATCATTCACTGCGCGAGGAATGGGCGTCGAACATGGTGAAGTTGGACTGGAGCTAGGCGCAAGAACGGAAGCAGGCCAGGAGGCGCCCAGCAGCCCACAGCATGCTGCCCAGGTAACAGTGACCTGAAACAGCAAAGGCCGTAAGCATGACATCCTTCCAGCGGTGTCGAGCCCATTGTAATAGAACAGAAGGCAGTAGAAAGGGGGGTGGTATTGGGGCATTCATTCATAAAAGTACCGACTGGCAAAGGCTCATGCAGGAGTGCAAGGAACATTTATGGCTAAAAGGGAAAGTGGCAGGGCAAATGAGACTCCTTGGTTTCGTGTACTTGTGGACGGGAGCAAAGGCCAGAGAGGAAAACCAGGCAATGGTAGAGTGTATATCAAAGGACATTCAGGAGTTAGGAAGAGAATGCGAGACAATTATACTAGGAGACATGAACGCGCACATAGAAGATATAGACGGGTATACCGATCCGACAAGCAAAATGATCATGGATATGTGTGAAAGGCTTGATTTGATCATTTGCAACAGTACCGAGAAGTGTGAAGGGCAAATAACATGGGAGGTAGGAAGGCTGCAGTCGACAATAGATTATGCACTGATGTCACATAGGATGTATGATAAGCTCAAAGGAATGCACATAGATGAAGGTGGCTCCAGAAGTCTGGGTGGTGATCCCAAACGTATCAAGCTAACTTTTGGAAGAGCAGTGAAAGTGGGAAGGAGACAAGATGAGCAACTACAGGAAAATTTTTATCCAGAAAGGCAAATTGAAATAGCCACTAAAAATTGAGAAAGTAATCACGGAGGATAATAAGACAGTGTGGACATACACGAATCTAATTAGACTCTATGAGCTAGAGCTTGCTAAGACGCGTGACAAGTCACCCCGGAAAAGAAGACACAAACCCAAAAGTTGGTGGGATGAGGAAGTTAAGAGAGCCATAGCAAAACGTCAGGAAGCCTCTAGGGAACACAGACATGCTAAGCAGCGGGGAGAACCGACAGAGGATGTTGAAAGAAAATGGGAAACCTTTCTAATCTCTAGAAGGGATGCATCCCTCGTGATCAATGAAAAGATTAGAAGAAAGGGAGCTGAGTGGCTGGCAGAAGTACATAAAAAGATAGAAAGGCAGCTGCGAAGTTTTGGAGCCATCTAAACTCCCTAATAATTGAGACTAGCCTAGAGCAGGGGTTTATAACTACAGCTCAAGGTGTTAGGCTATAAGGGGACGAAGATATTGAATTTATTAGAACAAGAGTGACAGAAAACTTTCAACAAAGAAGTGCTTTATGCACCCAAATAGACAAGAATGAGTTAAGTGGCGCAATGACTTTTTAAGTGGCGCAATGTTTTTTGGAACAATCTAAACTCCCTAAAAATTGAGACGAGATTAGAGCAGAGTTTTATAACTACAGCTCAAGGTGCTAGGCTAGAAGGGGACGAAGCTATTGAATATATTAGAACAAAGGTTACAGAAAAATTTCAACAAAGAAGTACTTTATGCACCACAATAGACAACGACGAATCAAGTGGTGCAATGGCTCCATTTTCACAACGAGAGTGGGAAAGGGCTGAGAAAAGGGTTCCTAGTAGTACATCAACAGGCCCAGATGGCATTCCAATTAGGCTGATAAAGACATTAGGTCCGAAGTCTAAGCAGGCTTTGAGGAAGGCAGTAAGCACAATAATAATCGATGATGAAGTTCCCGATGGATGGAAACTTAGCAGGATGAGCATGATCTATAAAGGAAAGGGGGACAAAGCTGACATAAAGAACTACCATCCTATAACAGTGACATCAGTGGTCTACAAGCTGGCGATGCACATTATAAAAGAAAGACTGCAGGCATGGATAGAGGATGAGGGGGTGCTGGGGGAACTGCAGAATGGGTTTCGGAAACACAGGAGGTTGGAAGATAATCTGTTCTCACTGACACAGTGCATCGAAATAGCAGAAAAAGAACACAGGCCCCTGTGGCTAGCATTTTTGGATATCAAGGGAGCGTACCATAGCGTGGTTCAAGAGGAATTGTGCGGAATACTGGACACACTAGGCGTGAAATATGTAGTCACTAATCTTTTAAAAGATATCTATAAAGGTATTAAGGTAGTTATAAAGTGGGAAAAACAGGTTTCCAAGCCTGCAGAGGTAAAACGGGGGCTTAGGCAGGGGTGTCCCCTGTCACTCTTATTATTCATGATGTACCTACAAGGATTAGAGGCCAAATTAGAGGGAAGTGGACTGGGCTTCAACCTCTCTTTAGTCAAACAAGGAAAACTCATTCATCAGGCACTACCAGCATTAATGTACGCAGATGATATAGTGCTAATGGCCAACAACAAGGAAGGTTTGCAGAGATTGATGGACATCTGCGGCAATGAGGGAGATAGGTTAGATTTTAGATTCAGTAAGGAAAAATCAGCAGTCATGATTTTCAATGACAACGAAGGTAGTGAGCTTAGAATACAGGAAGTCACGCTAGAGATAACAGATAAAAACAAATATCTGGGCGTATGGATAAGCAATGGGACCGAGTATCTGAGGGAACACGAAATATACGTGACGACTAAAGGTAACATGAATGCAGCAGTCATGAAAAATAGGGCACGGTGGAATTACAATGGGTATGATGTTGTGAGAAGAATATGGAAAGGGGTCATGGTTCCTGGGCTGACGTTCGGCAATGCCGTCTTGTGCATGAGATCAGAAGTTCAAGCAAGATTAGAAGTTAAGCAACGTGGAATAGGTAGGCTTGCTTTAGGAGCTCACGGGAATACACCAAATCAGGGAGTACAAGGTAATATGGGATGGACATCATTTGAGGGCAGGGAAGCTAGCAGCAAGATAAAATTTAAGAATCGATTGAGAGAAATGGGTAAGGAGCGTTGGGCTAGGAAGGTTTTCAGCTACTTGTAAATTAAGAATGTCGATACAAAATGGAGGAAGCGAACCAGGAAGTTTACTGGTAAATACTTAAAAAACAGCAGGTGGCTAAACCAAAAAGAACTTTCGGTTAAAAAGAAAGTGAAGGAAACGGAGACTGACATGTGGAGAATGGGCATGATTAAGAAGTCCGCACTAGAGATCGGACTTTTAAGCAGAAAATTGCCAAGGAAAGGATCTATGACAATACTCGGGGTAGTTCGCTACTGTTTGAGGCCAGGACGGGAGTACTGCGAACCAAGACATATCGGACCAAATACGAAGGGGTAGACACAGTATGCAGTGCGTGTGGAGAGGAAGAAGAAACTGCCGAACACTTGATAATGTTCTGTTAAGGGCTTCACCCTATAGTTCAGGATGATGACGCAGAGTTTTTCAAAGCACTGGGGTTTAGGAACAGCGAGGGCAAAATAGACTTCAAGCGGGTAGACTTAACTAGAAGGAGGTTATCTGATTGGTGGCTAAAGTCAAGGCACGAGTGAAAATTAAACCCTTCACTGCGAAGTACGAATCTTCAGCTTCATTATTTAAAGAGAAAAAAAAGATAAATGTAATGGTTAGTTCACTAAGTATTACGGCTAGGTGGCGTTAGCCGCCGCCCGATCTAAAGGGTACAGCCACATCCATCCATCCATCCATGTCACCCAAGGTGGCGATGCGCTGCGCAGACGGGAATACACTGCGCACGCGGGCAATATGGAAAATTTCAAATATATTTTGTTGCTCGTGCATGGCCTCAAACGGTGACCGAGAAAATATGTTAATTAGCTTCCGAAATAACAGGATATCTACGCGGGTGCGCTACTGGACTGAAATATTGACAGGGTGCCAAAAGTTAGTGAGTGACGGCACTGAAACATTTTACCACTGTGAAGTGGCAGAAGAGTGGAACGATGAACTCAGTTGTGAGCCATTTCTTTAAACACCTTCCACGGCGAACTATCATTATCTCAAGCACTAATATGTAATTGAAGCCCCATCATTCGTAACGTCAAAATCACAGACGAGAATCACGAGCGGTATGGATGAAAACCTTTTATTTTCTACACACAGGTCATAGAACACATTTCCGGGTTGTGACGTGACTATGTGTTTACAACATTGCATTCTCAATAATTAGTCGCGTGTCTTTTTTTATTCCCAAGAAAAAAAAAGTTTTATGCTTCACAAGCTCTCCACAAAAAATTGGGCTGCAAGCCTAGGTGACGCGCTTGAGATTCAGGTACTTCCTCTTTTCACGGGAAGATGCTCACATCCTTGTGGAATGCCTTTATGTAAAAACGCAAATGGGTGAGCAAAAAAACCTTGGTCACTTGATTGGTGAGGCTCGGACCATGTTGTGCGCAGCCCAGTGGGACTTTTTTTCAAGCAGTAAACAATTACGCTGTTCCAAGCTGTCACTGTGAAGCTCGTTGTAGCTAAATCACTTTGAAAACAGATTTCAAGGGCACCTACAAATACGAAGAGCTTCTCCGAAAGCCTATACTCATGGGCGTCCGCACGAGGGGGCAAAGTGGGCGGGTGCCCCCCAGCCCCCTATAAGGCCCGTGTACATGGACGTGATGGGGGTGGGCTGAGTTGAGTGGCGGGTTCAGCTTACCTCGACGCGCCCGAGTTTATATGAACTCGCACGGACGAGTTGAGGTGAGCGGTGATCGCAGCGACGCTTTGCGTCGAGACGAGACGAAAGCCTGTCTTCCGGTACCGGTTTCCGCTCCTCCAAGCCTGCGCTCTCGCCGCTGTGGGCTGCGGTTGTTTACGCAGTTGTCGCTCCGCCATCGCGATGGCTGTCTTGGTATTTTTTCTCAGTTTGCACCAGCTGTACTTTATGGTTGTGTTGGTGTCTTGGCTAACACTGCACAACGCGATGGCAGCAGTGGTTCTGTTTGCGGCACAGCGCTCGCCGCAGGCGTATCCGCAGCCTGACGCACCGTCCTCTGTTCACCCCTGGCTGGACTCTCCAGGAATTCGCCGTGATTCATGGTTTGTAACGCCTTTCAATTGTGTACCTGATACTGTGAAAAATCCTTTGAAGCCCTACACGCGAGTCATTTTTTGCAATAGTTGTGGCTTGTCGCTAATACGAATTAGGCGGTGCCCTGAACCTCATTTAAAATTTTAAATTGAAAACAATAAGCAGTTTTTAAATGAAAATGACTAAAGACCCTCATCAATTGTTGGAACAAAGTGTACAGTTCCACCACAAATAAGTGCCCCGCGTTCCTCTTGCCTCATACGCTCACCCTGTTTGGCTAATCTGATTTCTGTGGCTTTTGGACTGGACAGTGAGATCCTTACACGATGAATTTTTAATCTGAGGGCTTGTAATTTCAATTGGAATGCAATATACATTTTTGAGTAAAATTTCTATCGGCTTACGTAAAAATTCATACGGCCGCATACCATTTTGCCATAATTTTACACCTCTATTTCTATTGTGCCTCGTTTATGCTTAAAAATGAAAGTACTTTGCTATTTTTTTATTTCCTTGTAGGATTGGAGCAAATCACACAGTTTTTTCTCGTTGACTAAAGCTAGCAACGTCGTTATTTCATCATCTGTCCACATGGTGCGTGGAGCCCGCGAGGATGTCATCGTGCCTAGCGCGCGCGTACCGCCCGGCAGAGAAAGAGCAACGTCGGAGAGATGGGACAAGGGAAGCGGAGACCACGATGGGCGGGAGAGGTCAACTCAGCCGTCAACTCAGCGCGACCGGTTATACATGCCCTTTCTGAGCGCGGCGAGTTCGGTGAACCTACCCCATGTCTCCGGGTCGACGGGACTCACCGCGACGACTCTCCGCCCCGACGCGTCCGCCTATACATGGGGAGGGCGAGTCCAGAAAACCTGTTTATTTCGACTCAACGCGCCCTCGTCGGGTCAATGTAAACGGGCCTATAGTCACCTGGGAGGGGGGCGCTAAAGCTGCTCTCTATAGGTCCGTTCGATTCACCTGCACCACTTGGAACCGGTTCATGGTGGTGCCCGATAGGTGCACGATGGGTGCGTGGCTAGTTCAGAAGAGTAGCAGTGGTGTCGACGCAGCCGGATAGCAGCGCCACGCAGAATCGAATGCCGAAGTGCAGTGCTGCCATGGAGCTGATGGATTCTGACAGCGACGAAGAGTACGATGACTTAGTCGCAGCAATAGCAATGAAATCGGCGAGATTGGACCGAAATCGCATGCCAAGGTATTGTGAGGACGTTGTTGACCGGTATTTTGGTTTCGAGTTTAAACGGATGTTTCGGCTGTCACGGGAAACGTTCGGGGATCTCGTTGCCCGCTACCAGACGTCCTCGTTCTTCCCAGATTCTCCTGGTGGTCGCCCACGGGTTAGTGCAAACAAGACTTGCTTAGTAGTGCTCAGCTACCTTGGTAGCCAGTCGAGTATGTACTCCCTTGCCGACAGATTTGATATATCTGAGTCGTCAGTGCGCACGTGCATTGAGCGCATATTGAACTTTTTACTCAGTATAAGCGAAGAAGTCATTTCTTGGCCAGACAGTCGTGAGCAAGAACGGATCAAGACTGGCTTTTTGCTAAGGAGCGAAGGTAAAGGTCCGCGCAACACCATAGGCTGTGTGGACGGTTGCCACATAGAGATTAAGAAGCCGGAGGAGTCACCGCATTCGTACTTTAACCGTAAGAAATTTCCATCTGTGGTGCTCCAGGGAATATGCAATGACAGGAACAAGTTCATTGACGTTTTAATAGGATTTCCTGGATCTGCACACGATGCCAGGGTGCTTCGTGAAGGCCCTTTCTTCGAGGTAGCTCAGACGAAGTGTGCAGACATTTACCTGCTTGGAGACTCTGCATACCCCTTTCTTCCGTGGTTGTTGACACCATACCGAGATAATGAACAGACCTTTCCAGCATGGAAAAAGCGCTATAACAAGTGCCACTCGCAGCAGAGATCTGCCATTGAGAATGCCTTTGGTCATCTGAAACAAAGGTTTCGAAGGCTTTACTTTGTTGACGCTGCTACAATCAAACAGTGCTGCCTTATAGTAATGGCTGCTTGTGTGTTGCACAACATATGCAACAAAGAAAGAGATTTCCTTATTGAGCTCCAAGAAGCTGCAGAGATTGAAGAAGTTGGAAATGATGATGAGAATGATGTCACAGACCGAAGTTTGGCTGCATACAGTGAATGTCTGAGAAAGGCTATTGCTCAAAAGCACTGTTAGTGCTTCAATGAGTATTTTATGAACGATAGTGTAAAGTGAGAATGTGGTGAAGAATTTGTGGTATGAAAGAGTCGACTATAAAGTTGTCTAAGAAAAACAATTTTGATTCATCTAAATTTATTCACAATTTTTTCTACATTGGCTTTCTACAGCAGTCACTAGGCGTTCAAGAAGGCTCATCTTTGCCTTCGACCGCTCCTCCCTCTCTTTCCGGCTTTCTCTAAATTCCTGAAGGAGACATTGAATTGGCGTGCAATCCACCCTTTTCCTTTTTTTAAGGCGTTGGCTTGACGCTTCTTCAGCTGCAGCTGGGTCTTCGTGTTCCGTAGGTTCTTCTGAGCCAGAATATGCAGCAGCCGCACCTTCTGGTCTGGCAGGTTCTGCATCCTCAGATGCAATTACTGGTGGATGATCATGAGGCCCGCTTGCATTGTGGCTGTCCCTGAAATGAATGTAACCTCACAAACATGAAATATTTACATTTCACGTACAATAACTTTACCTGTTCTTTTCAATCACCCTTCCTGGGGTAATCAATACTGTCGGGGTGATGTGATGTTCTTTTTCTAGAACATCACTCATTTCTCTAGAAATAAAAAAAAATATTGGTAATATGGTGATGAATAGCTGAATATAACCTGTACTCACTCTTCAAATTCGCAAGACACCCTTCCACTTCCTGAAGAGTTATTTTTTGATTTGGTCCGTTTGTAAGCCCGCTCGAGACTTTTCCATTTGTTCTGTACTTGCAGCGGGCTACACAGACATTCAAACTCTCTAGATATCATTTCGGCAAGTGTTTGCCACAAGGCCTTTTTCGTGCTGAAAGAAATACATTCAAAAATACAATGACCACAAACAGAAAGACTTGGCATGTGTGAGAAACAACATGTATAGGTTAGACATGTGGTGCATTTCACAATTACTCCAAATAACACTTACCGAAAGCCACTCTTTTTGCCGACAAGATCTTTAAGCTCCTTATATTTGTTAATTAAAAATCTTGTTTTCCGCCCGCTCTACAGCTCAGGCTCTGAAGGATGTTCACTGGCTTGGCTGGGTGCCACAAGTGGAACGTCTGACAAACGTTGACTAGCATAGTCATGGTCATCACAGTTTTGTTGCTGTGGCTCATCGTTCTCAAAAACCAATGTGATTACTGTTCCATCTATAAAGAAAATGTAGCAAGAGTCATGCTTCAGGAAGGCTTTGTTGCTGATTGAAAAGTTGCATGATGCCATTTCATTTGACAAAATCGTACATCTTGTAAGAAATAATGAAACCACAGATGTGCATGAAAGACAAAATATTAAAAGAATGTTAAATTTTGCACCTTTAAATACTTGCATTACTGCGTACTAAATTTGGGGTAATTGAACTGCTTGGGACTTGCGAGCATTATTTTGTTGAAAAAAAAAGTGGTCATGGAGTAACCTTGCTTTTTTACACACTGAACCGCCATTTAATATACACAACATTGTGAAGATCGCGAATATATTGAGATAAAAAATACTGAGGACCTAACAAAGAGCCACAACGTGAAGAATGGAACGATTTGAAAGGCTCCGCAAAAGACGACGGAAGGCAACGTCAAAACAGTTGACCGTGTACACGTGCTTGCGAGATATTTCAGGGTTAACTTGCTTACCCTGAAATCTCTCTAACGTGGCCATTAAAACTTCTTAACATGCCCGTAGTAACATTATGCACAAACAATAAATCGTACACAACACGTCGCAGTTCACGTTTTTAAAGCCTTGTTAAACGGCCTTGTGTTAACAAATGCTGTCCACACGAGAGCCTGCAAAGCGATTGTGGTCCCAAAATATGCGAGATGCGCATTACACGCCCGTCCGAATACCAAGCAGCGCACTGGCATCCAGCTTAATTTGGTGTCGAAGCGTTTACATACTTATTGCTCTAATTAACACAGGCGCTATGAATAATAATCAGCAGACAAAACAGGTGTATGCCTACCTGGTGCACTGTAGGCAAAACCGTCACCCTGTGGAATTCGGCTTCCATCTTCGCTAAGGATAGGTGTCAGGAGCGTTTCCACGCCGTCTACGTTGTTCTCACCGCCATCGTCGATGCCAGAGCTGCTGCTGCTGCAATCGTCTGCTTGCGCTGCACCACGCCGGCACTGTACCGGCACCACCACGTCCAGAGGTGCAACAAAACGCGGGATAAAACGTGAACCAAGGCTGCACCTCTCTCGCACTTTTTGAAACGAACGGCGGTGTGCAGAGGGCGCTAGGCTGCACCGCTGAATCGAATGGTAGGGTGCAGCACTTCGTGAACTGGTTCTCGTGGTGCAGGTGAATCGAACGGACCTTATATTGACTAGGCAGCGGAGCACTCCTTTAGTCATCCAGAAGGAAGACTTAAAATCTGCCTCATACACTGATTTAATAGAGACGAGGCGCCCTGAAATGAACCTGCCCCCCCCCCCCCCCCCATTCCTGAACGGCAAGCACGCCTATTGGCCTACCCCTTTCAATGCGGACAATTTCGCCATTCATGGTGTGCTTCAAGTGCCGGGAGATATACCTGTCGTCGAAGTGCAGCTCGCACACAGACGAGTTTTCTTGAAGCAGCTTGTCAGCGCGCGGCATCCCTCTTCGCCAAGGCGCAAACAGAGCTTCGTCCGTCGGAACGCCGAACAATGCATGCTTTTTTTAGCTGACTTGTAGCTGGTAGTGCATGCACCCCGGGACGAAGAAATGACTTTTTTCGCGCCATGAGAGTGCATACAGAAGCATTAGTGTCAGAATGCCACCGCAAGAGAAGAAAAAAAGAGAGGACGAAAGTGTTCAACCAAACTGTGGAAACGCGCAAACAACGTATAAACTAAAGTTATTGTATATGCTACCTTTAGGTAGCATATCTAAAGGTAGCATATACAGTAACTCTAGCATAAACGACTGCGCGCGCCCTCACGCAGCTCCTCCTCGGAGGCTTCAGTGCGTTCCGTAGGCTTCGCTTGCCACTCATCACACTTCCCTATTCTAGCCACTGTACCTGGTAGGTGTTCTGTGACTGTACCAACGCGTCCACGGCCGATGCACAGTGTTGTTTGATCTTTTGGCTTAAAACTGTCCTAGTTCAGCACAGAACGGTGCGCTCTGACCTAGAGCGGGTTCGTACGACGTCGAAGATGACAGCGCGTTAAAATATTGATAGTGCTTCACCCGCCACAGTTTTGACTATATTAGAAGTATTTGACATCGCAGCGAGCCAAGTAACTACAGCGGTATGCACCACAAATCAACAGCGATGCGTGCACAACTCCCGCGAATGAAAATTCACGTCTATGATAATGTACGTCTATTATAGGCGTGCGCAGGGTTCTCCTTAAGGGGGGGGGGAGTACTCCCCCTTCCTAATATGCCAATGTATGGGCTGCCTTAGCGCCCAAATACTTATTATATTATTCTATGCAGCTAACATTGCGCCCCCCCCCCCTCTCTCTTTGGTGATTAAGGTGCGGTCACCCCTAAATATGTGTATAAATGAGGTTTACAAAAAACCAAGGTGTGTCAATCACCAGGTTGCTATAACTACGCTACCAAATTCATTAAATTCTGAATATCCTGGTACATTCAGTACATTTACACTTTATAACTTACAGCTCTTATCAGCTTAATAATCACTCCCAAAACTTCATGATGTGTGAGATTTAGATCATAAGACTACAATAGAGCCCTATGTAAAGGGCTCTCGGATGTTGTCTCCAATAGAAATATCCTCTAATGCATCGAACCACACCTGGCTCTTAATGATGCAACAGATATTGGTCATAAGATAGGAACTGCGTGGAATGCTTCTGAAAATTTTTTTTCTAGGTGACATACGCTTCGACACAACTAACTGTGCCTGACACCTCATAATGTGACAGGCATTGGTCATAATACTGTACTAAATTGATCCTATGTGGAAGACTTCTGGACGTTGGCTGTAGTCAAATTATTCTCTAAAGCGACAAAGCGCGCCCAATACTTCTTGATGTCACAGATATCGTTCATAAGGCTGCAACTGAACCTTGTATGGAAGGCTTTGGATTATGTGTGTATTAGAAATATCGTCTATATAACGCAAGAAAGCACACCTGGATCCTAATGATTCAACTAATATTGGTCATAAAATAGGAACCAGACACTGTGTAAAATGCTTTATGGCATTGTCTGTAGTTGAAATGTGCTCTAACACAACTAACTGTGCCTGACACTTCATCATGTGACAGATATTGCTCAAAATCCTGCAACTGAATCTTATATGAAAGACTTCCGGACGTTCTCTGTAGTTAAAATATTCTCTTAAAACAAAAATGACGCACAACACTTTATGAAGTCACAGATATTGAATTGAATTGAGTTGAAGTTCCATTTATCCTGAAATTCTTACAGGATCGGGAGCAGAGGCTAAAGGCTATATAGCCTGACATGGGGCCTCTGCTCCTAAATACAGTTTGGCACGCAGGCCGTTCAATCTGTTGCATATGTTTTCAGAAATAAATATATAACACAACAAATAACGCACAGAAATAAATAAATAACACAATAAATAAACCATAATACAGCAAAATTTAGCATGGTCTTGTTACACAATTTCAGGGAAAACATTAGAAAATCACTTTATCACAAAAGCGTCATCATAAAAGAAACTTCATCAATACAGAATGTAAAATGAAGCATAAGAAAAGAAACTACAACACATAACTCCAATTGATAGATAGGATGTAACAAATCAAGTACAGAAACATTAATAAGCACACTCAATATCATGTTTCATTAGGATGGACTTGATAATAGTGTTCGAACGTACGGAATTGAAATCTATGAGACGTTCCATTTCTCAAGTTTTGTTATCGCCCCATAACACTACACAATTCTCAGCGCAAAACGTGCGTACAGTTTTTGAGAAGCTTCCGGACTTAAGTAGATCATTTTGACAAGATCACGCCCACTCTGCGAACTGTACAGATTATTCTGGAACCTACGCCACCGCCAGCAATAACGCTAGAACATTCGATGGCAAGAGTATAAATGCCGACGCCCTTCGCCGCTTGTCAGTAGTTGATCGATGGCAGTGTAAGTCTAGCCACAGTGTAAGTATGCAGTGTAAGTCTAGCCACAGGGATAACTTGGTCGTACTCTTAATGGCCATCGGAGCCTTCGTCTTATGGAAACGAAGGAGACTGGCCTGCCTGAGGGGACGCCCCCAGCGAACCATGTTTCCCCTACTACATTGACTAAGAAACATAATGCTTATACATCTTAACGCAGAACTACAGGTTTTCCCGCTCACTTTAATCCAAGTGCCATCCTAAATAATCTGCATGCCATTCAAATAGTCTGAGCGCCGAGCTATTTAATCCATGTGCCAAACATTTAATCCAAGCGCCAACATACTTAATCCAAGCGCCAACGACTGACCTCCACTAGGGAGCTGGATGGCGCTTAAAGCGCGCCGGCTTGAAGCCACCGAAAGTCGGCGGCCTTGTCCCGGAAGCCGGCGCTTGCTCCCGCCTGACTGCTGCCGGCGTGCGTGTTTTCTGGACTTCTCTCAAAAGAATGCCTGCCTGCTGTGCTGTTAATTGCACAAGCAGGCCAGAAAAGTCTTCTGGAAAGACGTTTCATGCGTAAGTGCCCTTAAATCATTCTTAATTCCCCGTAACTGACTTGCACGGAGCATTTGCGATGCGTTGAACGGCGTGTTAAAGCTATCCGGTATTTGTCTTGCAGGTTTCCGCGTTCCCAGCCCCACTTGTACCAGCAGTGGGTTGTTAACCTCAAAAGGGACAAATGGAAGCCATATCCAGGCAGCAGACTTTGCAGCAGCCCACTTTACCGAGGCGTGTTTTGACCGCTCGGGTTGAAGGACGCGTCTGAAAAGCGACGCCATTCCAACACTGTTTTCTTTCCCGGAACACTTGCAGAAGGTGAGACTTCTCTATGCACCAATCATTACTACGCAAAGTCATGGCCTGCAAGAAGATCTTTCCCGGATGTAGCTTCTCACATGCACGGCAAAAGTGATATATACCACTGCCCAAGGCCACACACCTGGGTGATATTTAAGACGGCACGCAATGCGCGCTTTTGCGACGCCGCTCCGGAGAATTCCCGATAGCGCCTTTCTCGCGCGGTAGACTAGCAGTGCGTGAGTGGAAGGCGATATCTGCGACCGCACTCTCTGTTGTGCAGTCCGAAATCCGAAGGCCTGGAGTGCACATATGTACGACGCTTCATTAAACCGCCGACTGCTATTCAGGTTGTGGGAACACTGCAATTGGTGACCTCCCCGGTGGAGCATTTGATTGATTGATTGATCGATCGATCGATTGATTGATTGATTGGGAGGTTTAATGTGCCGATGCTTGACGAGTCATGATCTGGGACCCATTCGGCGCAGAAGCTATGCCTGGCTTACGGTTCTGCGTATATGATCCAAGTTTTAGTGCTGTATTGTAGCACCCGCGGTTTCTCCCTGTTCTTGATTTCGACGTTGCAAGCGTGCTCGACAGTAGAGCTCCGATTGTTGTGGGTCAAAGTGAGCTTTCAGGGCGTCTACGGTGTTAAGTGTTGCGGAACCAAAAACATGAAGAAACTGGCCTGACCACATAAGAAGCAACACGTTGTCTATCTGCAGCCTAGGTGGATTGTGTCTCCATATTGCGCTGAACGTTGTCTTGCTGACAACCGTGCAGGCACCATTTTTGGGTGTCTTAACGCTTCTTGGTGCATGCCTTTCCAATGTGTCCGCCATTCTTGCTGTTTCGTCGTTAAAAGCATTATTGATTCCGGACAGATGTATGCTGCGGTGCGGAAACCAGTCCCTTGCTGACTGCTGTTATGACTGCCATCGGTAGGCGCCATGCTGTCGCTGAGAAGCGTAGCCGGGCCGCGTTCCCACGCCTGGAACCCAGGTTTTCTTGGAACCAGCGTCGAGAGCTGACGGGGGAGCGGCGCTCTTTTAATCCTCAAACAAGTAGCCGACTCGCCGAATGCCTATGCCCGCCAGGTATTGTCCCTGCTAGCCGGCGGATGAGACGTCATGTCGCCACAAAGCTGTAAGCCGTTCCAGAGGGGACAACAAAGACAGCGTATTCCTTTGAAGAAACGGCGACCGCCGCCACAAAGTGCCCTGCTAATTGAGCGGACAGACTGGCGGACCGTTTGATGTCTGCTGTCCGAAGCTTGGGACCCCTCGACCAGCGACATACACGACGAGCAAGAGCCTCTCTGGCGCCACCTTTAAGTGCAGTGATCTTGACTCGAAATTGGATGTTCACGTGCGCCGTGCATGCTCGTACCCCTGACCTGTTGTGTGTGTGTGTGATTGGTGTTCCACTGAAGAAGGAGGAGCCCGGCAGGGCTTATAACGGTGCCGCAGAGTGCGGGACGTCGCTCTGAACCAAGTAAAGGTTCAACCACCACGTTCGTGGTTTGTGAACTCTTAACCTCATGCTGTGAATACTTGTAAATAGTGCCATAAACCTGTTTGTTTTTCGTATCCCCATCTTGTAAGCGGTCATTTCCTCAACCCGAAGCTACACCACGCTACCACAAGAGACCGGGTTTTGTTTTCGTATCCTCCAGCGACCTTCCTTTCGACCGCAACAACTGGTTGGCAGAGGTGGGATACGACTCAGCACCCCGAGCCACAACAACTGGTGGCAGCGGTGGGATACGACTCAGCACCCTGAGGCGCAACAACTGGTATCAACGCTGGGATTCGAAGCTACAAGTGACAACAATAGTCGGCCCAGGAGAAGTAGCTCGCTCGAGACATGGATCACGTATGGGTGAGTGCTTGGCTTTTCCTTTGAGTGAACCAGGTTCTAAAAGAGGGTTAAATTTTAGAACTGGTAGTTAACTTTGCCGAAAGACTCAGTTTCGCCGTTTCGGAAAGTTATTTTGGAAGTAGCGAGCACTCAGTACGATCATGGACTTACGAGAGCTGCAGAAGTCATACTTGTTGCTGTTGTGTGAGGAATTGGGGATCGATACAAAGGGTTTGGCACGAAAACCCATAATCATTCAAGCGATTAATGATTTGGGGGCTGATGATGAGGAACTAAGTGAAGAATGGGACCTCATCATCGAAAGAAAACTAAGAGCAGCTCAGATGGAAGGAAAGAGTGAACACGAAAGAGAAGGCCTCAAGCTAAAGCTTTTCAAACAAGACTATGAGTTGAGAATGAGGTTGGGACCCCAGCAAGGAGTACTTCTCAAAAATGAGGCAGTGTTCGAGATATCTAAGTACATGCAGCCATATGAAGTATCATGGGATATGGGCCTGTATCTTAGACTGTTTGAACGAAAGTGTAGTCAACTGAAGTGTGAGCGAGACACCTGGTCTCAGAAGCTACGCACGGTTCTGCCCTGCGAGGCAGTGGATGTTGTTGCGCGACTCAGTGAGCAGCACGCGAACAACTACGAAGTTGTGAAAGCAGAGCTAATCAGAAGATTTGGAACTTCTGTTAGTAAAAAGAAAGAAAGACTCGCTCCGGAGTCTGAGGGTGAGGAGCGTCGCAAAGCGCCGGAAGTTGAAGCGCCTCATAAAGCGCGACAGGAACAGATTGCGCCAGAGAAGGGCCCGCATATTCTCGAGTGCATCCATATAAATGATGTAGAGAACGAGGCCGTGGCCGGTCTGGAGGTGGGGACGATGTCGAAAGACGCTCCTTGCGTGGGTGAAGAGGGTGCCAGCAGCCCTAATGGGCCCAGTAAGAGGCTGGAAACCTTCTTCGTGCCTCAGGGGGACCTTTCGACATTGTCAAATGTAGGCATGGTTAGCGCAGTGGCTGATGAGAGCAAGAACGCCACGCTTCAGCAGTGCAGCGATAATACCGAGCTGGTTTGCAAACATCGCAGAAAAAGGAAGAAGCGGAAGCGTTCGTCACTGCGCAAGCCTAGGACAGGCCCCACTCAGTCACAAGAAAGACGAGAGGGTAGGTCATTAATCCGTTCCAGGAAACGTCAATGGTGGCGTTCCGAGAGGTACAAGCGGCCAGCCAGAGGTAGAGGGGGGAAACGAGGTGCGTTACCCCAACGAAAAGCGCGGTTGCGTTCGACGACTTCGGGAAAGCAGCCTTGCCCGAAGGGTCAGAGTCGAAAGGGCAGAGTGGCTAAATACCGCGCAGGGGTGAATACAAAGAGAAAATGGCACAGGCTCCCTCCGAGCTACTGGCGTCACTTTCAAATTCCTACGGGGAATAGGCCGAAGTGCAAAATGAGGTGTGACGGATGCGCACTACTTAGAGTTTGTGCATTTTGTAGCCTCGGGCGTGCTCGAAAACCGCCGGGACCGCGACCCCATCGTGTACGATTAAAGGAACCACGAGAAAAGGGGGCGGTCAATATGAGTAACTTTTGCACAGGCGGGTTAATTATGACTACTCAGTATTGCATTGGAGATGCAGATTTCAACCAGTTTAAATTTGGTAAGTGAAGTGATGCGGTGTAATTTTTTTAAAAGGGAAACCGCCGAACCAAATGCTGAAAGATAGCATCGAGGTAATTTAATCATTGTGCGAAAATTTGCGTAAAGGTAAAAACCAAGAAAATGTGTTATTTTTCTAGTGTTCATAGGTTTAGTGTTATGTCGCATGCCTTCATTGTCATGTGGATATGGCGTGAATAGGTATTTAAGGAATATTAACATAATCCGAATGATTTCGTAAAATGATTATGTTTGGCGCGACACAGAGGAGTTGTCGTTGCGCGCATTGAATATTGCGAACATTCTAGTGCACTGTTTTAGCATAAAACCTGTGCATTATTGTGAGGTGCTTTTGATGAGTATTACACCTAGGATTATTTTTGTGTTGTACACAGAGTGTTACAACGTAACATAAGAATGTTAGAAAAAGGGTGAGGGATTATGCGTTTGGTTAATAGCGGCGTGTATTTTGCAATGCTTAAAAATGAGAGTAATTGAACGCTCAGGAGAGCCCAGTGAGATTTACTCAGAGGCATTAGCAAAGGCAGTTTGCTTCAACCAAACGAACCTTCTAGAAAGAAATGTTTGTCTCTGTTCTGTTGGTTTTCTTTGAAGACAATTGATCAAAGATCATATGAGCGAAACGGTAAGCTTTTTCTAATTCTGAGCAAACTAAGAGTATTTTGGCCACAGTGTAGGCCAAAGATTCAGAAAAGCTAGATAGCTTTATGTCTCAGTGGTAGACAATTATGGGCGGCCGTAAACAAAGACGGACGTTCGGACAAGATTAGCGCTCACTGAAGCCGAGTTCCTGACTGATGCTCTCAGCGGGACAGAACCGATGAAAGGAGTCAGTGATTAAAAGGAGAAAGCAGCCTTAAGTGAAGAGGCAATACTGATCGTCATCCGGTTTTGAAAGCTTCTGTTGACTACCGAGAATTAACGGTTCGGTGTTATGTGAGAGATCGAGGCCTAGGTGCCGTTCTATGTCAGGACAACAGTGGTAACAAGCAAAGCTGCACTTTACTTGAGCCAGAATTTGGGCTCTCGTGAGATAACGTACTGCGCTTCAGGAAAGGAGTGCGCCTGCATTGTGTAGAGCATTCATCAGTGGCAGTGTTATCTCAGGGGAGGGCTAAATTTAAAGTAGATACAGGCCATTGTCTCTTGGCTGCAAACCATGACATCGAAGAACAGTCGCCTTGTGAGGCGGAGCTTGATTCTTCAAAAATATCATTTTGACATTAGGTAAATAAAGGGCAAATTGAATGGAAACGCGGACGCGCTCAGCCGCTCTTTCTAAACCATTCTGGAGTGCTCTTGGTGTATCAAAATTGATATTTTAGTTTTTTTTTCGTGCATCTTATTATGAGAAGGTTTAAGGTAGCACGTTTGATTTCTCAGCACAAGTGAGTCCTGAGAGTTCTGAGTGTGAGCTTTTGTTAAAGCTAGAAATGAAAATTGGCTTCCCATCCCTCTTTTGGCTTGGGTTTGTTCGAAGGGGGCCGAGTGCTTGCTTGTACATGTGGTCGAGTATCAGAGATGCTGTCGAAGATTCGGCAATCACCCGGACCATGCCACAAGCGAAGGCCAGTTTCTGGCATTCAACTACGGACCCTTTCGTCGTCCCTGCGAGCAGCAGTGTTGACCGCTGCCCTCCGCGACTCATCTGGCGAGGGGGAAGCTGTTATGACTGCCATCGGTAGGCGCCATGCTGTCGCTGAGAAGCGTAGCCGGGCCGCGTTCCCACGCCTGGAACCCAGGTTTTCTTGGAACCAGCGTCGAGAGCTGACGGGGGAGCGGCGCTCTTTTAATCCTCAAACAAGTAGCCGACTCGCCGAATGCCTATGCCCGCCAGGTATTGTCCCTGCTAGCCGGCGGATGAGACGTCATGTCGCCACAAAGCTGTAAGCCGTTCCAGAGGGGATAACAAAGACAGCGTATTCCTTTGAAGAAACGGCGACCGCCGCGACAAAGTGCCCTGCTAATTGAGCGGACAGATTGGCGGACCATTTGATGTCTGCTGTCCGAAGCTTGGGACCCCTCGACCAGCGACATACACGACGAGCAAGAGCCTCTCTGGCGCCACCTTTAAGTGCAGTGATCTTGACTCGAAATTGGATGTTCACGTGCGCCGTGCATGCTCGTACCCCTCACCTGTTGTGTGTGTGTGTGATTGGTGTTCCACTGAAGAAGGAGGAGCCCGGCAGGGCTTATAACGGCGCCGCAGAGTGCGGGACGTCGCTCTGAACCAAGTAAAGGTTCAACCACCACGTTCGTAGTTTGTGAACGCTCTGAACTGTGTAGCGGTTCAACCACCACGTTCGTGGTTTGTGAACTCTTAACCTCATGCTGTAAATACTTGTAAATAGTGCCATAAACCTGCTTGTTTTTCGTATCCCCATCTTGTAAGCGGTCGTTTCCTCAACCCGAAGCTACACCACGCTACCACAAGAGACCGGGTTTTGTTTTCGTATCCTCCAGCGACCTTCCTTTCGACCGCAACAACTGGTTGGCAGAGGTGGGATAGGACTCAGCACCCCGAGCCACAACACTGCTAGCTAAAAATCACCGCTCGCATGTTTTGCAAGGTGAAGCTGTATTTCAGGGGCAAAGAATCAACGTTGCACGGTTACCAAATGGTCCAGCATGTCCTCGCTTTTTTCTTGCATTATTGCGGTGTTTTGTGTACACAAGTACTTTTTCATGCCTGGATGTGTCACCTGTAACTGCAGCTTCCTTCATGCATGCAAATAAGTTTATTTTATAAGATTTGCTGTTGTTTGTGCATAAATTTATGGTTGAGTTGTGATGGTCACTATAACGAAAATCATGCCTTTTTTCAGAAAACTCCGAAACGAAAACCACCCAAGAATAGAGCCCCAATTCCTGACTTATCCACGTCAGATGAGGCACCCAAAAGCCCACCAGCACCGCCTCCTGAGCCATCAGGAAGTGTAATCTTACTTTCAGATTATGGATAGATTGATTGATTGATTGAAGAGTTTAACGCGCCGACACAACGCAGATGATGAGGCACGCCGTACTGGAGGGCTCAGGATTAATTTTGTCCACCTGGGGATCTTTATTGTGCGCCGAAATGTCGTACTCACGCGCGTACTTGCTTTTCGCCTCCACCAGAAAAGCGGCCGCCGCGGCCGGGAATCAAAACCGCAACCTCGTGCTCAGCAGCGCAACGCCTTAGCCACTGAGCCACCGCGGCGGGTACTACTTTCAGATAAGCGCTAACAATGAGGTACAAATAAATTGTGAAATATAAGAACTCGAGATTTTTTCTGTCGCCTTCTGGCTGCGTGATGATAGTTACCAATAGGAAAGCTTGATGTCCTGCAGCGCAGTTTTTTTAACTGGCTAATGCATGAAAGGGAATACGAAAATTTGAGAACAAATATGGGAAGCCTGATTTTTACTTTTAGTGAACAGGTTTTTGTAGGTTGATTTCTCGTAGATTGACCTTCATTCCGGTTGTTGAGCTTATAAATTTATTATTTGCAGGCATTTGATCACAGCTATGTCGTCCTGGACACTCCAAGAACCCTAAAAAGGAGACTGGACAAGTGCACCAGTGTCGCTGAAGGCGTCAAAAAGAGGCTGAAGCTGAGCCAGCAACGGGAGCGTCGGCTCCCGTTGCTGGCTTAGCTTCAGGACGAGGAAATTGTGACGCTCTTGATGAAACCCGGATTTTGTATGTAAGCAGCGGGATCGGGGCTCATGATGAGCTGGACATGACTGTGGCAAAGCAGAATGGTGGTGGAGATCTCCAGCATGATCTCGAGCTTTCCGAGGAAAGCGAGTTGGAAAGGGAAGGTGAGCGTCTTCCTTCACTCTCGCCGTACATCGGGAACATCACCGGCTACATTGCGGGTTTTGTGTGCCTGATGGTGCGCAGAAGGATCCCTTTTGCTACATGCCACGCAGCAACTGTGTCGGAGAGAAGTCCGTCGGCCTTCTTTGATCGGAAAAACCGTGGTAGTCTGCAGAAGCCGTCATCATCTACAATTTACATCTGCCAGACCACAGAGAAAGTGATACGCAGAGAAGACAACTTGCATGGCACAAGCCTTCCAAAGAAGGGGAATCTTTCCGATTCATTGACAGTTTCAGTTATGACAGAGCTTTCCGGTCACCTTGAGAATCCATACCCTGAGTTACATGATGACATGTTCGAATCCGCGGCTGATTCAAACCACTTTGTGCGACTGGTAAAGTGTGTGATCGCCTCCTATATAAAGATAAAGATGCATCACACCGCGAAGACGGCGACGGCCAAGATAATTGGATCAAACATCCGCAAGCAGCTGACAAAGCTTATCCTATTCAAGCACCAGTAAAACATTCACACAAATTGACCAGTACGTGTCTTCTACATCAGCTCTAATAAACAGGCCATTCGGCCTTCAGGTCCTTTTCTTCAGTTTCATGTTCTCTGTTACTATAAATCGATATCAAGCTTACGTGGAGTGAATTCTATTCTCACGGTTTTTATTATAAAACACACTGCTATAATAAAACAGGGAACAGCTTGGTCTGAGTTATAGGAAACTTTGTTGCTGAAGTTCTCATTTAGGTGCAGTTAAGGTTAAGGTAAGTTGAGGATTCGACCCTATGACCTTGTGTCGTGGTTTTGATGGTTTACTTAGGCTCCAACCCCCGATACACAGACCAATCACTGTCTCCTGGGGACTTGATTTAGTGGATTACCAAATCCGGGCTGAAAACACTGTTGGCAACCCTCAAGCGACGGCCACTCTCTACCACGAGAAAAAAAAGGAAAAGATCGAGAGCAAACCAAACAAATACAACAAACACTCAGAAACCCGCAGAGACACGTGCAAGCGGCCGTAAAAGCTTCTATGAACGCGGCCTGCGTCGCTAGATACCACGCCTTGTACAAGACCGGACAGCCACTCCGAATCTTGAGAAAAAGAAAACGAACGCGCGTCAGAAAAAAGGCAGTTTTACGTGCATACGCTGTCTCATGAAATGCGCATTAAACAAACCCTGATCTGCGCCTACATAGCCCTTATTGTTACTTGGCTTACTCTTCTAACCACGAGCAAGTATTTACAAAAAAGAAATTAACGAAACGCGATCCAAAGAACAGCAGCACGCCGGCATAACTCGCGTCGCGCGTACCGCGTAGCGCAGCAGACGACCTCCTTCCGGGACAAGCGGCGGCACTTCCGGTGGCTTCGCAAGCTCCTGCTTCGGGTAGCGCCGGTGCGCCATCCAGCTCCCTAGTGGAGGTCAGTGGCGCCAACTCACTCAGGCCGCGTGCCACTGAGTTTGATCCAAGTGCCACCGTGTTTAATGCAATTGCCAATGACCTTAATTCAGGTGCCAGTCAGTTTAATACATGCGCTATAAACACATAGTTAGCTACTATATATAGTATAAATGTCAGAATAACGTAAACATGGCGTCACAGCAAGAACTTTTTCCTCGGCTATACATGGTAGCGCGTATGAAATGAAGTTCGCAGTGCGACTTCCCCTTAACATTTTAAAGTCATAGCTTCAAAATAAAAAAAAAACAGTTTGTAGCAATTGCTTTTATAGGTACTTAAAAGTATTTCCTCATAGAGTCCCTGTTAGTCTTTATTGCATTGCTACTGCTTCATTTCGGTTAACCATCTACACCATCGCATTTGCATAGATTCGTGTCGTCTGCTGAGCAGACGACATTTGGCTACTTATGCTCTGAGGCTACCGCAGTTGTCTGCTCAGCCCAGGGAGAACAGTGACCGACAGATAATATTCATTCGTTATTGAAATCAAAAACAATCACTTAAAAATAACAAACTTGGATTTCATCGGGTTCATGTGGAAATAAGTTGTTATAAAAGCATCAAAATAGATATTCCGGTTTTCATGAAACAGGCGATGCTTAGTGTAGCTGAAGCGTGTTTACTTGAAACGTGTGTTTTCATACGGGAACATTTGCAGACGAAGAGAGAGCTTTGCTTGAAGTCATGGCTGGACGCAAACGAGGACCACCCTTTAAGAATCCCGACGAACCTCGTCGAAAAAACAGCAGAGTATCGGTGGTCGACAGGGCTAGGATTGTGGACGTTTACAGGCGTGGCGGTGACTTAAAGCAACTGGCCGACGCTCTAGGCATCAACATTAAAACAGCAAGATCGATTGCCGCTACCGACAGAGAAACATCAAAGCATGGTGGGGGTTCAAAAAGGAAGTTTGGAGATGACGTCGTGAGTACTTTGAGACGAATTGTCGACGAAAACTGTACATTTACATTGAAGCAAATAAAGGAGGCCCTGGAGAAAGAAATGCCAGGAGTAACGATCAGTGCAAGCACAGTCGACCGCTTGCTGGATGCCCACTGCTACTCGATGAAGCTAGTGACGCAGATGCCCGCAGATCGCAACCGTGACGACATCAAGCACAGCCGCATGCTGTACGCCCAATGGCTGCAGTCTGATGGACCGCGTGTTTGCCGCTTCTATTTGGATGAGACTAACTTCAATATCTGGTGTTCCAGGAACTTTGGCAGGGCAGCTAAAGGACAACCAGCTGTGCACATGACCACAACGACAAAGGGAGTGAACTTGAACATTATAGCATGCATGTCCGCAAATGGAGTTATTCAGTGGGCTGTGGTGGACAAAGTTCATTGCGTTGTTTTTAATGACTTCGTCAGTGATTTTTCGGCCCGCGTAGAACGTGATGAGCCAAATACCGAAGCTGCATTCCTTTTTGATAATGCACCTGCTCACGCTCGAGCAGAGCAGGCGGTTTTGGCTAACTCCATGCACTCTATTAAGCGCCTGCCAGCGTACAGTCCCTTCTTTCCCCCATTTGAAGAAGCCTTCTCGAAATTCAAGTCACACGTGAAGGCCTACCTGAGCTAACGTCGTAATTTAGTTTTAGTGACACCGCAAGGCATGACGAAAAAGTAGCACAGACATTCTTTGCTGCTGAATGCGGTTCACCACTCCATGCAACAAATACAGCGCGTGGACTGCGCGGCCTTTGACCGGCACAATTTCTTTTTCGTGCCTGCCGCTTTGCGTGAAGATGACTTGTGAACAACCGTCTCCGAGCCTTATGAGACGGTTCTGTTTTAATAAATACACTGACCTGTGCCTATGTTGCGTTTCTTGAATAATTAGTAGTACTCACTCTTGTTTTCCTGTATATGTATATGGATGTATGTGTGCACGCACGCACACACGCACGCACGCACGCAAGCACACACACACACACACACACACACACACACACACACACTATATATATATATATATATATATATATATATATATATATATATATATATATATATATGTGTGTGTGTGTGTGTGTGTGTAGAGATAGAGAGGTGGGACAGAACAAATAATTTAGTGATTGAACTGCATCCGCAAGCTTCCAATGTGCGATGAGAGGCATAATGCTGCGCAAAAAAAAACACATACACACAAAAAAAGAAACCTACGCCCAAGGTCAGTTGCGTGTTATTATCATTTTGTTTCCTCTGTGTTCGTTTCATCGCATTCCTCAAGTACGTCACAAAACTAACAAGCTAAACGAACAATCAGTACTGTTTGTATCATTGGAGACATTTAACTTTGTTTGAATAAAAAAATAAGAGCATACAATAACGTAAAATAAAACTTCTATTGCTACATCAGGATGATCAGTTTACGTTTTATGTTCACTACAGAAAAAAACATATTGGAATTATCTCTAATTCGCAGTGCGTGCCGCGCGACGGCTTCCTAACTTCTTGATTATGTAGCTGTCTTTGACCCATCACTGCCCGCGACCATGCTTTTAATCTCTTAGCATGCGTTCCGGCACTTCAATAAACGTAGTGTGTCGTTCGCATTACATGACCTCTCCTGGTCATGTAACGTTGTAGTGTGTACTAAAGCCAATTATGAGCTTCAGTGACGGATACTGAATTTCATTGCACTGTAAAATATTCAGTAATATGTTCGTGCGTTTTTTTGTTTTCATTAAAATTATTTCACCTGGACCAAGCACTCGTTATACAAACTTGCGCAGAGCAAAGTATAAGCACTTCAAACATGGCCTAAGCGAACCACGGCAGTAATTTTTTTCAAGGATACTATCAGCGAATACAAATAATAATGATTGATTCTACCTTCCGACTATTGTATTTTATACTGTAGGAACTGCATTTCAATTGCACTGTCGTTTTTACGCCCCGTATTCTGGTTTTTGTGCGTGGAATAAACTGACTGGCACCTGAATTAAAGTCATTGGCAATTGGAATAAACATGGTGGCACTTGGAATAAACTCAATGGCACGCGGCCTGATTGAGTTGGCGCTTGGATTAAATATGTTGGCGCTTGGATTAAATGTTTGGCACATGGATTAAATAGCTCGGCGTTCAGATTATTTCAATGGCGTGCAGATTATTTATGCTGGCACTTGGATTAAAGTGAGCGGGAAAAGCTGTAGTCATGCTGGGAGAGGAGGCTTTCCTCCGACGGTGGTCTACGCGATTTATTATCGTAAAAAACAACAGAGTGTCCATGCCTTTCCTCCCTTATTGAGGAGGTGGGCTAAAGCTTGTACCACTGTGACGTTACAGTGCGTATTTTTCTTTTCTTCATTAGAAACATGTATTTTTGTGCAATATTGTTCTTGAGCGCGAGAGCAAATTGTCCTCACAGGTGAATGCAAAATATCACGATACACTGTGAATGACCTCCCCTTGTTTGTTCATATAGCCTTACTGTTCAGCATAATTTATTCATCTCGATGTCATGAATGTCCTGTCTTTGTTGTACAATTTTTGCATTGTACGTCACTGCATACGCTTTAAGTTCTTTCGCTGTATATAACAGCTTGCATTGTACATACGCATTGTTCACCATTGTCCATTTTTATGTGTGCACATAAGCTGTGTAAGATATATCCGGAAATAAAATTCTCCTAAATGCTATCTGTGCAAGACTGCTACTGTAATCGGACTTTCTGTTTGCCGGGCACAGGTTGGCCCAAATAAACTGTTAAATCCCTACACAAAGTATCCTGTCTTCAGACACGTCACGACCCCGTGACATCTGGTGGAGGTGCGTTCTTGTGCAGTCGTAATCTTATATCTATCATAAGATTACGACTGAATTCTGTATGGAAGGCTCTTGATTGTCAGTAGTCAAAATATTCTCTAAAGCGGTAGACCACACCCGACACTTCATGATGTCACAGATTTTGGTCATAAGATTGCAACTCAACCCTGTATGGATATCTTTTGATGATGTCTGTATTAGAAATTTCTTCCAATGTAAGAAAGCACACCTGGCTACCAATTATTCAACACATATTGACATAAGATAGGAACCAAGCACTGCGTAGAATGCTTTTGGGCATTGTCTGCAGTCAAAATATGCTCTAACACAACAAACCCAGACATTCCATGATGTGAAAGATATTGCTCAAGGGACTGCAACTGAATCTTGTACGGAAGGCTTCTGGACGTTGTCTGTAGTCAAAATATTCTCTAAAAACACAAATCGCACACAATTCATGAGGTCACAGATATCGGTCATAAGATTGCAACTGAACCCGGTACGAAAGGCTTTTGCACGTTGTCTGCAGCCAAAATGTTTTCCAATGTAATAAACCACAATCATTATTTCATGATGCAACATATAACAGTCAGGAGATAGGAAACGAGCACTGCGTGGTACTATTTTGGATGATATATTCATTTATTTTCAAATACTGAATCCCAATGCATGGCTACAGCAGGAGTAATGCACATAAATACAAAATGAAAGCATTGAAACGATAGTATCACAATCAATGTGCAAATGTAAACAAATATTTCTGCATCCTAAGAGGAGCCCGGTAACAAATGAGAGAAATAAAACGAGTACCTACAAAAAATCAGACACACTGGTATCACGAACCAAACCAAGCAGATCATTCCAATGTTTGATAACCTTATTTGAACGTGTTATAGGGCACTACGAATGACTTCTAAGTTGGATGGTGATTGCAGATCAGTGCTGTGTTAAAGGCTTTATCACTTTGCTGGTACATTCGAATCTTAATAATTCGAACACACTTAATTCTTACTTCAGGTTAGTTTGAACTCACGATGAGGTCCCGTCAAAGCTATGAGTATTCCAATGGGCGAAAACGCCTGGTAATTCGAACGCGCAAGAACTTGCGACGGTTAATTCGAACATACCGTGCTCCGAAAATGCTCTCAGCACCGCGCCCACGACCCCGCCCAATCCCACAGCGGCAACTGCGACACCTCAACGCTGCACGCGAAGGAAATGAAAAGGAAAGAAAAGGCTGCGGTGGAATGTTTGCTCTCTCTCAAATGCCGATCTGCCACGCGCCTGTGTCACGCTTCTCCCTTTTCCGTGCCCGCCACGTACCCTTTTCCTTCCGACGCTGCGCGCAGAGAGAGAGAGAGAGAAAAAGAAAGCTGTCATGGGGTCTGTTGTATCCAGCGGCTATGGTTGTGTGGTTGAAGGAAAGGAAAAAGAACTATCTTCTACCACCGAAGCAGGAGCAAGACCATTAAAGTGCCAACCACTGGCACGCGTATGCTTGCGCCTACGCGTCAAAAGCGTCTAGTCGCGCCTGTGGAGGAAAAGGGCGCGCAACTACTGGCACGCGTCGACCGCGTTGACGCCCACGCGTCCAAGGCCGATGCACAATGTTGCTTGATCTTTTGGCTTAGAACTGTCCAAGTTCAGCACAGAACGGCACGTTCTCAACTGGAGCGGGAATGTATGTTTTAGAGGATATGAGAACACGTTAACAAGTTGATAGTGCTTCAACCACCACGGTTTCGGCTATTTTAGAAGTAATTGACATTTCAGTGCCCAAAGTAACTACAGCGGTATGCACCAGAAATCAACATCGGTGTGTGCGCCGCTCCCGCGAATGAACATTCGCGTCTAGCATACTGTACGTCTATCATAGGCGTGTGCAGGGTTCTCCTTAAGGAGGGGGAGGGGGGCAAAAGTTTGTCCCAGTGCCCCTCCCCAGGGCTGACTTAGCACCCCCTCCCTATTATGTTAATATATGAAGTTGACATTGAGCTCTCCCCCCCCCCTCCTCTCTGTGGTGAATGAGGCGTGGTTGCCCTCCTGATCAGGTTTACAAACCACCGGGTTTCTATACCTGCACTACCAAAGTTACTAACAATATCTTGCATATGCTGGTACCTTCAGTATATTTACCAACATATTTTATATCAGTCAACTTAATAATCACGCCTGCAACTTCATGATCTGACAGAATTAAGTCAGTCATAAGACTACAATTGAGGCCAGAGTAGCAGGCTTTCGGCTGATGTGCGTGTTCGAAATATCTTCTAATGCAACAAAGCACACCTGGTTCTTATTGATACAACTAATATTGGCCATAAGATAGGAACCAGATACTGCGTAGAATGCCTTCGGGCATTTTCCATAGTCGAAATGTGCTCTAATGCAACTAACTGTGCCTGACACTTCATGATGTGACAGATATCGGTCATAATATTGCAACTGACCCCTGTATGGAAGACTTCTGGGCGTTGTCTTTAGTCAAAGTATTCTCTAAAACGACAAATGACACCCAACTGTTCATGAAGTCACAGATATCGGTCATAATATTAGAACTGAAACCTTAATGCAAGACTTCTGGACGTTGTCTTTAGTCAATGCATTCTCTAAAACGACAAACGACATCCAACTGTTTATGAAGTCACAGATATCGGTCTTAATATTAGAACTGAAGCCCTAATGCAAGACTTCTGAACGTTGTCTTTAGTCGAAGTATTCTCTAAAACGACAAACGACACCCACTTGTTTATGAAGTCACAGATATAGATCATAATATTGGAACTGAACCCTGTATGAAAGACTTCTGGACGTTGTCTTCAGTCAAAGTATTCTCTAAAGTGACAAGCCGCACCCAACTGTTCATGAAGTCGCAGATATCGGTCATAATATTAGAATTGAAACCTTAATGCAAGACCTCTGGACGTTGTCTTTAGTCAATGTATTCTCTAAAACGAGAAACGACATCCAACTGTTTCTGAAGTCACAGATATCGGTCTTAATATTAGAACTGAAGCCCTAATGCAAGACTTCTGAACGTTGTCTTTAGTCGAAGTATTCTCTAAAACGACAAACGACACCCACTTGTTAATGAAGTCACAGATATAGGTCATAATATTGGAACGGAACCCTGTATGAAAGACTTCTGGACGTTGTCTTCATTCAAAGTATTCCCTAAAGTGACAAGCCGCACCCAACTCTTCATGAAGTCGCAGATATCGGTCATAATATTGGAACTGAAACCTTAATGCAAGACCTCTGGACGTTGTCTTTAGTCAATGTATTCTCTAAGACGAGAAACGACATCCAACTGTTTATGAAGTCACAGATATCGGTCTTAATATTAGAACTGAAGCCCTAATGCAAGACTTCTGAACGTTGTCTTTAGTCGAAGTATTCTCTAAAACGACAAACGACACCCACTTGTTAATGAAGTCACAGATATAGGTCATAATATTGGAACTGAACCCTGTATGAAAGACTTCTGGACGTTGTCTTCATTCAAAGTATTCCCTAAAGTGACAAGCCGCACCCAACTCTTCATGAAGTCGCAGATATCGGTCATAATATTGGAACTGAACCCTGTATGAAAGACTTCTGGGCATTGTCTTCAGTCAAAGTATTCTCTAAAGTGACAAGCCGCACCCAACTGTTCATGAAGTCGCTGATATCGGTCATAATATTAGAACTGAAACCTTAATGCAAGACCTCTGGACGTTGTCTTTAGTCAATGTATTCTCTAAAACGACAAACGACATCCAACTGTTTATGAAGTCACAGATATCGGTCTTAATATTAGAACTGAAGCCCTAATGCAAGACTTCTGAACGTTGTCTTTAGTCAAAGTATTCTCTAAAACGACAAACGACACCCACTTGTTAATGAAGTCACAGATATAGGTCATAATATTGGAACTGAACCCTGTATGAAAGACTTCTGGACGTTGTCTTCATTCAAAGTATTCTCTAAAGTGACAAGCCGCACCCAACTGTTCATGAAGTCACAGATATCGGTCATAATATTGCAACTGAACCCTGTATAGAAGGCTTTCGAATGTTGTCTGCAACCAAAATGTTCTCCAATGCTACAACCCACACCTACTCTTCATGATGTGACGGATTTAGGTCATGAGACTGTAATTGTATACTGTGCAGAGGGCTTTCGAATAATAAGCGTATCGGAAATATCCTCCAATGCAATAAACCGCACCTCGCTCTTAATGATACAACAGATACTGGTCATAGGAATGGAACCAAGCGTTACATATAATGCCTTTGGGCATTTTTTGTGGTAAAAATATGCTTTAACACAATTAACTGTACCTGAAACCTCATGATAAGACAGATATTGGTGATAGGACTGCAACTGAACCCTGTATGGAATACTTCTGGATGTTGTCTATAGTTAAAGTATTCTGTTAAACGACAAACTGCACTCAACCCTTCATGAAGTCACAGATATCGGTCATAATACTGGAACTGAACCCTGTATGGAAGGCAGTCAAAATGTTCTCCAATGCAATAAAACACACCTGACACTTCATGATGCAACAGATATTAGTGATCAGATTGGAACCAAGCACAGCGTGGAACACTTTCAGATGGTATATTTATTTATTTTCAAATACGGCAGCCCAATGTGAGGCTACTGCAGAAGTGGTGTACATATATACAAAATGAAAGCATTTAAACAGTGATATCACAGTAAGTGTGCCAACGTAAACAACTATCACTACCCCCTGAGTGCACCCCAATAAGAAATGAGAGAAACAGAACATTAATATGATACAAGTGCCTCTAAAAAGTCAGACACACTGGTATCACGAACAAAGCCAAGTAGATCATTCCAGTGTTCGACAACTTTATTTGAACGTGTTGGAGAGCACTACAAATGACTTCTAGGCTGGACTGTCATTGCAGATCAGTGCTCTGTTGGAGGTTTCTGCACTTTGAAGCTAGTTTCAATATCTTTTAACATCTACAAAGTGCATCTGACACTTCTTGATGAGACAGAAATTGGTTTTGAGACGGCAGCCAAGCACTGTGGCTTTCACATGTCATAAATAGTCAAAATAACCTTGAATGCAATAAAGCATGCTCAAAATTTTTGATCGGACAGATACCAGTCATAGGATTGCACCAGAGCACCATACAGAAGTTTTGGCAAGGTTCTTAACATAGCCTAACTGAATGTGCTTAAGTGCATGCATATATAGTCCAAGTTAATGTGTATACTAAAAACCTGAAAAGAAATGAAGCAGTCCTTGCAAAAACATACAAAAATTCAATGTTTGAAACCATCTAAATATATCTTCAGCTCATTACAGTCTAGAGGAACAGATAAATACATGCACAGTTCTGAAAGATCTCATAAGTCACATGAGGTACTTTTTGCATTTTTTCTATACAAAGTGCAGTACAGTACTAGTGCACCTTCATTCTTTCTGTGCATACATGTGGTGACCTTCTCTTCCTACTATTGTGTCATCGTGCAGCTAATTTCAAATCAGGCGCTTCTCACAAGGTTTTCAGTTATCTGTCTAGCTGTAAACAAAACGCGTGTTATATTATAGTGAACTGTAAAACGACGGAGAAGCACCATCGTATGCCTACAGCTATGAGTATCAGAATGAACTATAAATTAAGAATGTGTATGTTAGAATGCCTCCAAACAATGTATGTGCAACTGGGCGTGGCCGAGAAGCAGAACAAGCGAGAAGTGAAATAGCAGGCAATACCAGCAGCACTTAATCATGCAACTTTCTTTTTCGATCACCACAGCAACGCACGCTCTAGTTTCTATCTTGGATATGAATGGACATGAGACTGCTGACAGCTGAATGTGTCAGCGTCGCTGGTACCCGTCACGAAATCACATCACACTGATACCAACCAGAGCACGCTTGTTAATAGCTTGGCAACACACGAAAACGATTTGCACCGAAGCCAACGAATGTTTCAGCGTCATACAATTCGCGAATACACTTATATAAGTACGTACGATTTCACATGACCAAAATGTGCTGGCTAGTGCGAGATTAACTTTCAGCGATGATGAATACCGATGGTGAAAACAAACGCAGTGTAGATAAAAACTCCTCCGTATGCACTACGCAATGTTTTGGGCGTCGTATACGGTGTCTATGTTGCGACGGAAACTACCGTAGATCTTTCTCAGCCGATGTTCCTCGCATGTGTTGGTTCATACGAACTAGACGGTAGAGGCCTACGCTGGATCCAGATGACACCGCTCTGAATTGCCTCCGCGGTAGGCGCGGGCTCGCGCTCAAAGCTTCGAACCTCCGAAGTCTGTTCACACTTATTTTTAGCACAGAAAATCACAAATCAAAGCACAAGAACACCGACGTGCTCCAGTAGTCTGTGCGATGTTTTCGCTCGGCCGACGATCGCACTCGGGACCGGTGCCGGCATTTGGTGGATTTGTCGGCGTCGCTCGAACACGGCACGAAACCGCGTCACGCTGGTAGCACTCCCCGTCGTTCGTCGTTTCGTTGTCGTTCTAGATTACGAAGCGGTCATTCAGGAACGTTTGGAGTAGTTTTCATGCTTGCTTTCAGCACTCGGCTGTGCCTTCGAAGCGGCGGCCATTAGGCACAGCATTCGGAATCATCGCGGCCTCTGGTTGGTCGGCGCGCGGCCTCTGGTTGGTTGGCGCCGCTGTACGCGTGGTGACGTAGCGTACGCGAGGCGAAATATCAAGCCCGGCTTGATCCCTCGCGCCTGCTCGCGTATGCCCCTCCGAAGCCGACGCCGAGAGGCGCATTTGACGCTTTTGACGCGTAGACGCGAGCATACGCGTGCCAGTGGTTGGCACTTAAGGTGGCGGTTCTACTGTCGCCATATTGCGAGTAGTTCTGGAAAAAATACCAGACGGCGCCACCAAGTCAGGACTGGAAGGCCAACATTTCGGAGGTGAACTGCCACACGTGTGCCGGCGCGCCACACTGCATGACGAGGGGGTGCAAATCGCGCTGACACGGTTCGAAGAAATGAGGCACTGAGCAGGGGCTTTTTTTTTCTCCCCTTCAACGACACCTCCATCTCTCTCCATGCTCACTAGCCCCTGACCCCTGCGGTCGCTGCTTTTCAAGAGATCCCTCAAGTAGGCTGCGTAGCCTGCTTGGCCAGCTGCTCTACGTTCCATACAGTGCCGGAATGCGGGGTTGAGTGAAAAGCTCTATCGCGGAGGTCACAACAATGTATACAATGGAGATCAAAACTTGGACTATGAGTATTCATGCGAGGTTCAACGGAACAGTTCGTTCTACAAATAATTGGGGTTGCTGGAGCATGATGCGGTTTGGTGGGACAGGAGAAGGCAAATTATATTTGACTATGTATACTTCCTTCCCAGTATGACCTAAGCTTCCAAATTTTCAAAAAAAAACAAAAAAACGGGTAGTTAGGCAAATCGCGTGCTAAGAAGTGCGGCCGCTGTGACTCACGGTGCCCAACACGTGCCGACTGCATAATCATTAGTTTTCCCCACTATACGTAGCGTAATTTATTTCATTAGAATTGAAACTTCAGCAGGCTAGTATGAATTCATGTTTTGGTTGATGCAGCGTTTATTTATCACGTTGCCGTACGCAAACCATCGGACTAGTCGACAAACTATATTTATGGCGAAAATGAAGCAATTACCTCTTGTGTGTCATATGAGTGAGACTCGCACATGCGTGGCCTGAATGGTCCAGGTGCGTTATTCCCTTGTCCAAGGAACGACTTCTCTATTCGCGTACGCTATTTCAACATCATTTTTTTTTTCCTGTAAAGGTCGTGGCAATAACATGAAGAGTGATCGTTTCGCCCAAATCAGTTATTGACTGCAAGCTCGTAGATTCGAGGCCGTTACCTCAAGATCTATAAACATGTGATGATAAAAACTGGGGCGGATTCACACGCACTCGCAGCGCACGCTAAGCAAATAAAGAAACCCTCTACGCGAGCAGTGGACACCAGAGGATGCGGCAGAAATGCGTTCTATCTCTAGTGTCCCACGCTACTACAGCACTGTCGCCTTCCGTGCTGAGCACGCATTTTTGTGTCCGTCCTCATCCTCACTCAGTCCGCCTCCCCCCTCGTCATGCTGCCTCGCACCTTCAGGCTAGCATAGTGGCTGTTATTCCACATCTCCTGCCCTCGTGCGAGGCCATCTAGACTATTCAGGTGTTAGTGGTGTCGCCTTGGGCACCCCTTCTTGGTACCTGGTAAAACGCGTTCCTCGCTCACTATTGACGGGGGACTAGCTGGACGAGAAAGGCGCGTCACGTTCGCACATTGTTCACTGATAGGCGCGTTGCTAATTTACTTATACGTACGTGGCTTTGGAAGTCTTCCTAGTTAGGAAGCACATGGTGGCAGCCACCGGCTGTGTGTGAGAGAGGGTCGGGAGAGGAGGCAGTTGTCGTTACTTAGGTAAAAGAGAAAAATTTAGTGGACTTTAGTCCCGAAAAGCTCTTGCTTTCTGTCCTCGCAGATGTCTTGTAGTGTGCGAGAAGTGCACACAAGACCAACCCGACGAGTGGTCGGCGTTCCTTTGTCGTGAAAAGTACTCTGGGTCGACTTACCCCTCGAAATCCAGACCTGCCTGGCGCATTTGTGGGATACGTCTTTCTAGCGCATTACCCCCGTTTACATGGTCGTGATGCGCCAGCTGTCGTGCCGGCTTACGGCAAACTGTCGACGCCCGGCTATACGCAAACGTGCTTTCTTATCGAGGAAAGACGAACTGGACCCCACTCCCAACAACCGTGGAGACGGCGTGCCGGCTTCTTGTTGAATGAAGTTAGTCGCCCCAGCTGGCAGCCGACTGACTGGCAGTTGCCTCGAGCTGTCAGGCTGTAATCAATTTTACACGAATGCCAGAGTAGCCCATCGACTTTGCAAGCGCGTTTCGGAAAGGTGATGTGACGCCGTTTGCAGGACCTCTCGTCTTCTGTACGCCGCAGCTACCATGTGGTGTCGGATTACAGCGAGCGAGTATCGGATTACAGCGAGCGAGTATCGGATTACAGCGACTTGTAGCTGGGCGAGTTGGTTTATGTATAAGAACTAAAAAAATAACTCATTAGCTTAGTCGTGCCTCGAGAATGGGAAACAGAAATTCGCACAATTTTCTGCGTCATCAACCACTATATAAATAGGTACATATTAGCGCGAGCAAAATAACAATGACTTGAGAAAGGAGTGGCAGGAGGCAGTAATATCTCAGCTCCCGACATTTCTGCTTCGTCCCACTTCTTTCTCGAATGTTTTTGTTTTCTTGAGCTAATATTAATAAATTCCTTATAGCGAAAGAGGGACGCACAAAGTTCGCACAACGGGGGGCCACCATTCCCCTCATCGTGATTTACGGCCCGTGAATCGACCGGCACTCGCAAAACTGCCCATTTCCTACGCATTAGTGCAATGCGCCTTCCATTGCTTACATGAATGCGAAGCGCATGTTTCGCACTCATGTAAACGTGTTTTATGCACACTGATGTCACCACACTTTCTTATAAACCTATCCCTTTCAGAAACGTTTCCGTTCTTTTCGAGCTACTAGGCGTAGGTCCAAGATCGGCTATTTCTACTCGTCAGCCTTATGACTCACGCTAACGAGTCAAGGAGCTGCTATCTTGACGCATTGACAGTTCTCCGCACAGCAGACTTCCTAATGACGAATTGTCAGCAGGTGCCGCATGCCCTTGACATTTTTCTCTATTCTTTTTCTCCCCTTCGCCCTCCCCGTGTAGGGTATCATATAAGCCTTTCCTTTGCCTTTCTCTCTCTCTTTCTCTCTCCTTCAGGCGAAAGCGTCGGCAGGGTGCCTTGTCGCATGGTGTTGTACACTGGCACCGAAGAAAACCAACAAGTTGCCTACTCGACGTTGGAATCCTTAGATTGAGTGGCATAAACCCTCAGTGCATAGGAAATATAGATGGGCTTCACCACTGCCGCTCCCCCACCAGACCTGCTCAGTGGGAGCATAGTCAAAAGTTATCCGCCTTTCTGCCTCCCTGAAGGACCTCACTTGTCGCGGGTGCTTCAAAGCAGAAAAAAAAAACAAGAGCCCTGGTGCCTCATTGCTGTCCCCGCACCGAAGTACTTTCTTACACCACGCCGTGCATTCAGCAAATTTCATGCCACTTCGCTTCGTTGTTACTGGCTGAAAAATCTGCAAGATTTTCAGGCAGTAGCATGATTTTAGCCAGTTTATGCAGTGAGCAACGGAATAAATATTGCTCGGTTTTGTGGTTTATTGAAACCGATGACGGATATTCACAGCTGACTCCGAGAGAAGAGTTTGCAAGCGCCCGCGTCCCCTTAGAGCGAGTTTGCAGTGATTATGAGGAACGCCGTCATGGGGTACTTCAGAACATTGGTGTTCGCGCATTTCGGCGCTATGGAAATGTGCGCTTGTCGTATATAAAGGCGGAAAGCGAACACGCGTCCTCAACTCCTGCCGCACCGTAGTTTTCCCCAGAGTAAATAAATGAAATAAACACGCAGAAAGTACAAAACAGACTTCATCTCATTCCTGTAGGTGTGCCTCGTTTCGTGTTTGTGGTGTTTGTTGTGATGGGTTCATACGAACAAGCGCAGCACGTCTGAAGCTCCGTATATTTCACGGTAAAAAAAAGATATTCACAAATACCTTACTCACGCACGTCTGCTCAGTTCGCTCGTATCGCTCGTTTGTCGTTCGTTTTTCTGCTTTCTTCTGACTGTCGTCGCACAGCCCTCGCTTTTCGCTATAGTCCGTGGGGGGTGAGGAGGGCGACAAAGACGTGCACACATAAAAGAGGGACTTTCCAAGAATTCGGCCTTTCTTTTCCCGTGAAGACGCTCACCCCACCCTCTCGGAGGATACTGCCGACCTGTTTTCACGCTCTCTCGCGGTACCGCGCAGCCTTATGAGACTCTGAGGGGAGGAAGGCTTACAGATGACGGTGCATGGTTTGAAGTTAGAAAAGACGTTTCCTCCTGAGGCAAAATGTTTTTGCACGCCGCATTCGGGGAGACAGGGAACCTTCAAATTCAGCGCTTTCCTTATTTCTGTTTAGGTGGCGCTAAGGGAAGATTTTCGTTGTAGTGATAGGAATAATGTGAATTTCGCAATATTCCTGCAGTTCTTGTGTGCGATTCGTGTGCATAAGTATACCAGGAGACCGTAACTGTTATAGTTTAGGCTATGCATGCTTAGATTTCATTGCTATTTCAAGATAACAACGACTTTGTTGATGTTTACGGCACGATAAATTAAGACAATTCGCGAGCTTTGTTTCGCATTTCTGCTTACTTTATTGAAAAACACTACGTTGAGGAAATAGATCAGGGGTTCTAGTTTATCTACGTGCAAATTCAGCAAACGAACTTCAGTAGTTCTCCGCAAAAATGGGCCATGGTAGGTCTATCTAATGAGAATATTGCCCAATTCAGATCAATATAATTAAAAAGTGAGCGGGCGTACATAAATAAAATTGAGCACTCAAACGGAAAATGCCATCCTCTATGTACACCCAGAAAATGAATTTTCTCTAGCGAATAGGTGCCGGATAGTCTGCCTCGACATTTACTAAATTTGGCTCTTTTCAAAAGCTAATCAGCAATACAGTAAAAGTGCTAGAATAATTTGCTACGTTGAGGAAATAGATAAATATGTCTTAAATGTTCTGCGCAAATAACAGTGCTGCAACTGCAGCAGATTTTTCAGAAAATGGTCACTGCTGACACACAGTCGGACCAAACCATGTAAATAGCGCTTATTCTTGGCTCTCCCTACCCAAATGCTAAAAGCTTACTTATTTTTAATAGATATGTTTAAGATGTACAAAAATTAAGCTTTTCAATGACACATAAACTAACTATATAAGACAAGAAGAACAGCCGCCACGTCAGTTGGAAAAGTGACAAAAACGATGTGTTCGTGCCGCCGGAGTGAGACCGCCGCCTTAAATGCAAATCAGGACACTCATGACACACAGCCCTTGCGCCTTGTGGGAGCACGGCTGTGCGTCTTGGGGGAGGGGGATAAATTGCGTTGTACATGACTTCCATGTCATGATTATCATGTTTGGACATGTCATTCATGTTGGTCATCTATTTACGTCAACAGATACCAAATTTGGTAAATGTGGAGCTAGCAGAACAGCCGCGAGCGTGCTATGAGCGTAGCATGTAATCAAGTTTTAGATGACAAGCATGACATGACTATCATGTTTGGACGTGGCATTGACCTTCGTCATCTACTGATGCCACGTAATACCAAATTTGTTATATGTTGAGCTAGCGAAACGGCCGCGAGCGCGCAGGGAGCGTAGCATGTAGTCACGTTTCACATGACAAGTATTTCATGATTATCATGTTTGGACCTGTCATTTACATTCGTCGTCCATTCACGTCCCGTAATACCAGATTTGTTATATGTGAAACTAGCGAAACAGCCGGGAGCATGCTATGAGCGTAGTATGTAGTCATGATTTAAATGACACACATATCATAATTATCATGTTTGTATGTGTCCTTTACCTTCGTCATCCATGAACATCCCGTAATACCAAATTTCTTATACGCGAAGCAAGCGAAATGGCCGTGAGCGGATCATAAGCGTAACATGTAGTCATGTTGTTACATGACACGCAAGTCGTGATTTTCATGTTAAGGTCTGTCGCTTGTGTTCGCCATGCAATAATGTCATACCATACCAGTTTTGCAACATGCCATGTGAACGAAACCACAAAAAGAGGAGCGAGACCAATAAATGTAAATCATGACAATCATGACACACATCTCATGATTGCCATGTTATGACTGGTCACGTATACTCGTAATAGAGTTATGGCTTACGAAGTTTGGTATTGATACCATTATCGAAACGGTCAGGAGAGCTAAAATCGTAGGCGGCTAGATAGATAGCTACGCTCTAAGTCGCCCAAGTTTGCTAAGAAATCCTTCGAATTTAATACATGTGCCTAGGAGTCACTTTGACAAAAACACTTGCATGGTCAGATCACATTGCAAGCATATGCACGGCTGCACTCAGGAAACTGCGGTTTCTTAAAAGTAAATTTATTCCTCCATGAAGGAGACCGCATTATTGGCATACAACGCTTGTATTAGATCAAAGCTTGAATACGCCTTGGTTGCCTGGGACCCTCAATGTATAAGAGATGTTGTCGTGCTTGAAAAATTTCAATAGAAGGCGGTCAGATTTATTTTAAGCAAATATAAATGACCTAATTCGCCTACACAAATTAAGGAACATAATGACATCCAGACTTTGGAATCACACAGGAAAATTAACCAGTGAGTGTTTCCACACAAAATTTTTTCCGGTAAAGTTATATAAGTTTACGCAACTGTGTGAAACGTCCATGTTCTTGAAAAGCAAGACATAACTATAAATATTCACTGGCGCCTGTTTTTGCTCGTACTACTGCTTTCAAAAATAGTTTTTCCCCAGGACTATTGCCGACGAGAACTCCTTACCAATAAGTGATCTTGCTTCAGAAAATATTAAAAAAACAACTTGAAGCTTCTTTTGTCTAGTTCAGTTTTGAATGATGTGTGAATATGGCGTGTTGGCAGTGCACGAGTGAATTATTCGTTGACTCACGCTGCGTATGTTCATTGTTTATCTGCTGTAACACTGCTGCCTAAAATCCAGCAGTCCTCTGACTATGTGCTGTGACAGCATACAACTTTTTATTTATTGTTGTTGCCTCTCCTGGTAAGGCCTAAGTAGGGCCAACAGAACCTGTAAATAAATAAATATATAAATAAGTAAATAGAAAATAAATGAATATATGTGTAATGGTGCACCATACGTCTGCACGAATTAGAGGTGTTGGAGCGGTGCCAAGTAGGTCAAGTCACAGCTGCGAGTTGAAATTACTTTCTCCCTCACCCACAGCAGCGTCCGGCCCCTCTGCCTACTCGATCGCAACACACGTCTCTCTAACTTCGCCCTCTCCACCACCCGCAATGCTCGACTGCACATCGAGTGGGAGCACTAGACAGATTTATTTGCGCGTCCGCAGCAGCCGTACAAACGCGACCTGTCGTTGAAAATGGCTAGCAGGCAGCGTTCGTATGGATGCTACGGATGCGCAACTAAATATCTCTTATGATTTGTCTCGTTTATCTGCGATAAAACTTACATTAAATCCAACCTGCTTCCCGTGTCCTAGCGTTTTAAATAAACGTTTACCCGAGTAAATGCTGCACCGAGCTTCCCTTCAAACGATTGTTCCAGTCAACGCCTCATATATTTTATCAAAGCCAGCCAGATGCGCCCAATTCAGCCGTTCACCACCCTCTCCCCTAGCTCTTCCTTGCTCTCTCTCATCACGTGTGGGTGGTTTTGGGACGTTAAACTCCACATATCAATCAATCAATCTCATCACGTGTGCTTTGCTGTCATGGGGGGTGGAGCCCTTCCTGTAGGATCTCACAACGGAAGTCATACGAAGTATAATGGAAAAGAAAGACATTGATACTATGAGCTAAACTATCATAATCACAAGAAAAAGGCACGAGATGAGCGAACGAGCTCCACCATCATATTAACAGAAACTTGGTGTACGAATAATCTTGATGTTTTCCGCCTTCCACCCTACAATACATGTTATTTAAATCGTTTCTATTCACGCGGTGGCGGTATATGCATCTTGATTTGGAAGCATTTATTTGTGAATCACTATCTGAACTTTCTGTCACTACACATGACTGTGAAATGCTGTCAATTAAAGTGCGAAACATGGTATTAACTGTCTGGTACCGCTCTCCCAGTAGTGCTATAGCTCCAATTTTTAGTTATCTTGAATCAATTGCAGAGTTTGTTAACGAAAATCATTTTGATGTTGTGTTTGGTGATGACATTGATATTAATATGATGAAGAATGACTCTTTCAAGGAAAAGCTAGATTTTTTACTCTTGGTAAATGCCTAGTTAATGTAATTAATTTTTCCACTAGAATAACTCAACATTCCTCATCTTTAATCGATATCTTTTTCATAAATATAATTTATGCAAATGTGAAAGCAGGTGTTTCCGCATACGATATAAGTGATCACCTACCTATTTGGTTGTTGCAACATCCATATACGTACTAAGAGGCCGAAATTAAAACATTTTGTCCAGAAAATTACAAAAGAAACTTTATCATGATTTCGTAGTCAAGAGAGAGAAGGAATGTAGAAAAGGTAGGGAGGTTAACTCGACTATGCGTTCAGTTTGCTACCCTACTCATGGGGAGGGAGAGAGGGGAGTAAAAGAGAGAGAAGGATAGACATATGTTACATCGCACACACAATGCCGAGTTTCACAGGCGGTCCCTCAATGAAGTTGCTGTCAAGTATCTCAGAAGGGCTCGTGTGGCTTTCTGTGCTAATGTGCTGCGCGACCAGGCTCCTAATATTCTTGCTTCATTAAATGGCCGGTCATCGAGTCTATTCAAGACACACTGGAGAGTCCGGCGATCTTCATCAAATTGGGCACAGTGGCACAAGAGATGTTCAATGGTCTCTATACAGTTGCAGCTTTCACACATAGATGAATCCGCCATGCCAATGCGATGGCTGAATGACTTCGTAAACGCTACCCCAGTCCACAGCCGGCACAGCATTGTAGCGTCACGTCGAGAAATCTTGGATGGCAGTTGTTTCTGGAGTAATGACTTAAGATTCTTAGGGCGATGATTGAAGTTAAGTGGAGAATTCCAGTGCGCAAGCGTGGCATTATGCGCGATGTGATGAAGTTCTCTAGCTGCGTCTACTCTTGACAAGGGTATTAACAGTGTGGGAGCTCCATCGTGGGCACATCGGGCAGCGTCGTCAGCGAGGTGGTTACCACTGATGCCACAGTGGCCCGGCAACCATTGTAAAACAATGTCGTGTCCTTGATCAGCAGCGCGATGACAAATTTCATTAATACGATACACCATCTGGTGGTAGTTTCCACGTCGTAGACTTCGCACGCATTGAAGGGCTGCCTTGGAGTCGCAGAAAATGGCCCATCTACTAGGGGTTTCTTGCGTAACAAACTCCACAGCGGCTCGAAGAGTGGCGTGCTCAGATCCCGTAGATGTCGTGACGTGTGATGTCTTGAATTTGACGGTGATTGATCGAGATGGTATGACAAAGGCACCTGTCGAACTTCCTGATACTGAACCGTCCATGTAAACATGCATTCGGTTAGCATACGACAAATGCAAAAGGTCGTGTGAAATCTGCTTGAGGGCTGCAGATGACAGGCTTGCCTTTTTAGATATCCCCGGCACTTCAAGGTGCACAGTCGGTCTTTTCATGCACCACTCTGGAGACAGTGGTATGGTTACGGGCGAGAATCTCCACGAGATAGAATTCTGGTTAGCCGCAACAACTTTGGAAAGCGCTGCCTTTGGTCGTTCTACTGGCAAGCTAGCAAGGTGGTGGTTAGGCACTCTGGATATGTGACGGGTATGTGTCCGGAGTGTGTCGACAGTTATATATGTCGTGATCGGATGGTCTTTAGCAATACCAATTGTTGCTAACGTATTAGCGCACCGAGGTGGCCCCAAGCATGTGTGGGGGACTTGGCCTTGAATGCTTTGCAGGACCCTGATGTTAGTTTTTCCGGCGTTGGAAAGCACGGGCGTGCTATACCGCAAATATTCCAAGAGCGCTCTTTACAGCTGAAGCATAGATGACACTGATGTGCCCCACGTTTTACCAGCGAGAAATCTCATCACGTGTGTGATAGAGCTGAGCCTCTTCTGCAAGTGCGAGATGTGAGCACTCCACGAGAGATCTCTTTTGATAATGGCGCCCAGGAATTGGTGGCGTCTTATATACGAAAGGTTCACGTTGTCGATAGAAACAGGATAACAGATCATGGGCTTGTGGGTAAAAGGGACTAAGGCGCACTTCTCGGTAGAAATTGTGAGGCCTCGAGCATGGAAGTACGTCGACGCTATTCTCGCTGCTTTCTGGAGCCGTGCGCGTACCTGGAGTCGTATCACTGCTGAAGCCCAGATACATATATCATCAGCGTATGTAGAGATATTGACTGATCGAGGTAGACTTTGTACAAGGCCAATGATCGTGAGGTTAAACAGCGTAGGGCTGAGAACCCCGCCTTGTGGAACGCCACAAGCGGTGTAATGATCAACGGTGCGGCCTTCCGCAGTGAGCACGAAGAAGGATCTCCTCTGTAGGTAGCTCCGAATCCATCAAAACATTTCTACACCGATTCCAATGTTCGCCAAGGCATCTAGGATGGCATCGTGCGTTACGTTGTCGTATGCACCTTTCACATCGAGGAACATTGCAACCGAGATGCGCTTGAGGCATTCCTGTTGTCGCACAGAGTTCACGAGGTCGATGACATTATCAAAAGAAGAGCGGCCTCTTTGAAAACCAGCCATGGATGGTTCGTAGTCAAATTTGTAGTCAAATAGAATATACTTCTTGGGAGAAGGTGTTGTGACGCAAATAAGGCGTACGAAATCTTTCTTCGTATTCTTAAACCTATATATGAAACTAGTTTTCCGGCCATGTGCATGAAGCAAAGACGGAAAATTCGAAAGCCCTGGATAAGCTCCGAGCTTCTTTCTAGTATCGAAGAGAAGAATAAATTATACCACAGATTCATTCAAACTAAAGACTGTGAGCTGTTTCACCAATTCAAATCATATCGTAATCGCTTGGATAAGGATATAAAGAAAGCTAGGCGTAACTACTTTGTAAACTGTTTCACTACCGCTGCTGGATGCTTACAGCTTATGGGGAAAAGGCTAAACACTGTCTTAAAAGTAAACACCACTCCTGAAAAGATTACGAACTTAGAGGTAAATGGTGAAGAGCTCTCCGGTACAGTGCTTGCAAACACTTTTAATAAGCATTTTGTTAGCGTTGCAAACATTCCCGTTGGGCAATACAATGTAAATAACCTTCCTTTTATTAAAAACCCAATTTTTTAACCCTGGTAATGAGCCTGAAGTAATTTTTATAACTCATCACCTAAATACCAGTAAAGCAAAAGACGTAAATGGCTTCCAGACTAAACCCATAAAGCATGTAATTGATCTATTAGCACCACCTCTTTAAGAAAGAGGAGGTAAACCTGTGTCTAAACCAGGCTGTCTTTCCCTGCAGAATGCAAGCTGCACGTGTGACGGTGTTATTTAAAAAGGGAAATAAAAACACATGGGTTACTATCGCCCTATATCTATTCTTCCAGTATTTCAAAAGTACTTGAAAAAACAATTTTGAATCGATTTACTGAGTTTGAAGAAAAACATAACTTTATAACACCATTCCGATTTGGTTTCCGCAAAGGTCTTAGCACTGAACTGGCGTTATTGGCTCAAAAAGACTTAATATTAACAGCACTTAACGAAAGTAAATTAGTCCTAAGAATTTTCCTTGACAGCACTAAAGCATTCGATCTTATAAATCATACCCTTCTATTGAAAATGAGAAAATGAGAAAAACAAGCCGTCGCAGTTAAGAAGGCAAGAACTGTTCTATCGAAATACTCAACTCCTCAAACTTTGCCGTCAAATATCATCGAAGTTTTGTAGACGGTGCCCATGCATACGCTTTTGTAGATATCAGTGCTGCCGTGTCCGTTATAGACGCCAAACTTTGCCACAAGCCCCGAAAAGTGACCACGCCGGTCGATATGATGTCCTTACGTGCAGCGAATGGAGAACTTTTTCGGCCTATAGCCGCCTCCACTACCCGACTCACCATTGCGGAAGAACACCACATTGTTGAGTTTATCGTCCTTTCGTCCTGCTCTCATGACATCATACTTAGTTGGGATTTCCTATCGCGTAATCACGCCGTTATAGATTGTGCCCATTCCGAACTTGAACTGCTCCCGTTGTTCGACCAGCCCTACGACCACACACATGAAGCCACGCGTGCTCGTAGGGCTGTCTTCTCTGACACAAGCTAGTTGTCAGAGAAGACACCGACATTCCACTGACAGCAGTTGTTTTGCTCCCTGTGGTCTCCGACGGCATGTGTGATGAAGTAGCATTCCTTGAGCCACCAAGCCTCTTCCTATGTCGGGAACCACTTCTGCTCCCTTATTGGGCCCTCTAAATTTCTAATGGGGTCAGTACTCTCTGCCTCACCATTCCCTTTCCGTATACCTTCAAGCTGTTTAAAGGTGAATCTGTTGGATGCGTACAGCCCATTGATAAAGGATAAAGTTTCAGCATGCAGCAAGAATCATCTAGAAGGGATCTCACTGCAATCAGTGCTCGTAACCACTCTGATGCACAGGATGATAGTTATAGCGCGAGAACAGAACGACGACAAAGGGACAAGAATGTCGTCGTTCTGTTCTCGCGCTATAACTATCATCATACCAGCTAGCCCAAACCACCACACTTCTATTATGCACAGGCTTCGAAAGTATTCAATTCGGCGATCGCAGACGGACAGTCACTATCCGAATGATCTGAACTCCTCCGACTGCTGTACCAGTACCGCAAATCTCTCACCGCTGTTCGACCGGCACTGGGCCGCACTTCTACCACTCTTCATTACATCAATACCGGCTCCCATGCGCCTCTTCAGCAACGACGACTCCACGTTTTTGCGGCAGAACGCTAAGTAATTACCGAACAGGTGGATGAAATGCTGCAACGCGGCGTCATTCAGCCTTCACAAGGTCCGTGGGCTTCTTCTGTAGTGCTCGTTAAAAAATTTGTTTCTGCGCGGATTACCAGTGCCTAAATAAAATCAGCCGGAAAGACGTGTCCCCTTTGCCCTGGTTTGGTGATGCTTTTGATACTTTACAAGGTGCCGAGTTTTTTTTCATCGTTAGATATGCAGTTCAGGGTACTGGAAGGTGCGCCTTGCAGATGCCGATCGACTAAAAACAGCCTTCGTGACACCCTACGGTCTATGTATATCGCTGCTATCTCGACGATATTGCCGTCTTTGCGCAAGACTTTCCAACACATCTCGAGTGCCTTAAACACCTCCTCACGTGCCTGAAGAATGCTCAGCTTCAACTCAACCTCAAGAAGTGCCACTTAGCTGCTCGGCAGCTTACCATTCTTGGTCACGCCGTATCAAAGGTTGGTATACTTTCAGACCTGGCTAAATTACGTGCTGTCGCCGACTTCCCCAAACCAATGACTGTTAAGCAGTTACAGAGCATTGTAGGGTTATGCTCTTGTATACTTTCGCCGGTTCGTGCGCAACTTCGCCTCTATCTTGTGTCTTTGACCGAACTTCAAGGCAGTGTACCGATATTTTGTCAAGGTCTTCTGAGTGTGACCAAGCCTTCTCCATCCTTCGTCGTCTCCTCACTTCACCACCAATGCAGCGTCCGTACGATCCTACGGCGGCAACTAAGGTCCACACCGACGCCAGTGGTGTCACCCTTGATGTGGTTCTCGCGCAACGCACGCCTGGATTCACCGAGTATGTCGTCGCCTACGCCAGCAGAACCCTCACCAAGGCCAAATCGAACTACAGTTTCACCTAGAAGGAATGCTTGGCAATCGTTTGGGTGCTTGTCAAGTTCTGCCCATACCTTTATGGCCGAACTTTTGATGTAGTAACGGACCACCACGCATTACGCTGGTTTTCTTCACTTAAGGATCCATCGGGTCATCTTGCCCGTTGAGCTCTTCGGCTTCAAGAATACGACATCCACGTTTTATATCGTTCCGGCCACAATTATACCAATGCTGACGCACCATCGTGATCCCCCCTATCCCCTGACGTTGCATCTATTTCCTCAGACAACACGTTGTCAGCTCTTGGCGTAGACACCATTTCTTCCGCAGAAAGCAATGACCCAGGGATCGCTTCGCTTCTTGACGCGCTATTGGAGGCACTGACACTTCCGACCACTCGAACCTTGTGCAGCAAGGCTTCATACTTTAGTATTCAGGACGACCTTTAGTACCGGCGTAACTATTCAGCATATGGCAGAAAATGGCTACTAGTCATTCCCCGAACACTGGGCTCCACTATCTGCGCGGCATTTCATTCCGACCCGCGATGTGTTCACGCCGGTGTCTTCAAGACCTACGAGCGTTTACGGAAAAGGTATTACTGGCTTGGAATGTTTACCTTCATCCGCCAGTTCATTCGCGGCTTCCACGAATGTCAGCGGCGGAAAAACCCACCACATCCTGCAACAGGTTCATAGAAGCCACTTCCATGTCCAGACCACCCATTCGACCACGTTGGAATTGATCTCTACGCACCACTGCCAATGACAACAGAAGGCAACTGATGGGCTATCGTGGCGGTGGATCATCTTACACAATACGCTGAAACTACTGCTCTCCCCACGGCGACAGCACAAGATGTTACAACTTTGATACTCCATCGTTTTGTGCTTCGTTATGGTCCTCCTCACGAACTCCTCAGTGACCATGGGCATCTAATTCTTTCCGATGTAATCCAAGCACTTCTTCAACAGTACCATATTGTACACCGGAAGAGTACAGCCTATCACCCACAGACACACGGTTTGACTGAGCGGTTTAATCGTACTCTGGGGGACATGCTCGCGACGTATGTCGCTTCTGAACAAACTGGGACCTCCTTCTTCCATTTGTGACATACGCGTATTACACTGCTACACAAGTCGCTACAAGGTTTTCCTTGTTTTTTTTTCTCCTGTACAGTCGTCAACCATCACACACTATCGACACATATCCGCCATATGCTTCAAATTCCTCCGCATGCACGCCTGTCGAAGCCGCTCGTTATGTAGAAGAGTGCCGCAAGCTATAGCCAAGCGGCTTACTACAGCCGACCAACAACGCCAGAAGGAGACCCGCGACGAGGACCATCGTTCTGCACCGACGGTCGTTCCTGGAGCTCTTGTATGACTGCATGTACCGCCCTGTGCTCCTGGTTTATAGCCGAAGCTACTCTCTAATTATCATGGTCCCTACAGCATGGTCGAGCGTACCTCATCTGTCAACCACGCCATTGAATCCCTCACGCTTCCGAGCGATCGTCATCGGCGCGGACGGAATATCGTGCACGTAGACCGCCTGAAGTGCTACTTCAACTCACTTGCCCCCCCCCGTGTTAGATTGCCTGAGTGGCTTCAGCTTTTTCGCCAGTGGTAATTATAATGAAGAACGTCATTGGTAGTAGGGGCTAAACTGTCATCACCACGAGAAGAAGGCATGAGATCGACGATCGAGCACCATCATCTGGGTTCTTTTCTAGCTATCACCCACTTGCTCCGCTCCTTCAATAAACCTCCTTTACAGAAGTAATTGTTCGTTCAGTTGCGCACAGATCCGTGATTGCTTTTTTGGTGTTCACTTTGTTGGCGGTCATGCTGGCTCTGTAAAAGATGCGGTGTTTTGAAATAACGTGTCGGCGTTCGTGGCGCTTTGCAGGCAACCAATGGAGAAGCGTTCCTGAGTGAGTGAGTAAGAACTTCGTTTTGGTCCAAAGGTGGCTGAGACTGGACGGGACCGGAAGCCCCGCTAGCTCAGCCAGGTGGCTCCACCCGGGATGGTGCCGGGCAGTGGTCCCGGGCCCTCTGGATGGCCAGGAGTTGGTTGTCGAGTTTCTTGCTGCCCGTGGCAGCCTCCCTGGAGGTTTTGTCTAGTAGTTCTCACCCAAAGTTAAAGGAACACAACCAGAGCAAGTTTTCAAAATTTAGTGGTGACATTGCGCACAGTTAGGTGACAAATCCAGGCCGAGTCTGTGCGGTATGGTTGGAGTGATGTGAGTAAATTTGCATCTGTAATTGCCGAAGTGTACCTGATGGTCCTTTATTGAATTTAGAGTGCGCAAGGGGGGAAAACTCGGAGCCCCAGTTTATGAGCTGTGGCGCTTTCGTGAAACGTAATCTATTGATCCTTGAAGTTCATAGAACCCTGATCGCTACTCCTTTGAGAGGGCCGCTTGCCGCTGCGGGTAGCTACTTCGCGCGCTAGCGGGTGAGCCCTATCGTTTGGATTGCCGGTAGGGCACGACGAGTGTTTACCCATATGAACCGGGAACCATGCGATATGTGTCAGGGGCACTTCCACTTCATTGGCCAGAGTAGGTACCTTATTCCTCATGTGAGCAGCTTTAGTAGAGACGAAGCCGGATCGGAAGGACCAGATGGCTTTTCTTGAGCCCGAAAAGATGGTGACATCCTTTCTCCATTCGGGCAGCGTGACCACCATTGCGAGTTCCTTGGCTTCGTGAGTGAATCTGATGATCACCGTGGCAGCGTTGGAAAGTCATCCTATCCTGTGGACAACTGTGACAACACTCGCATCCCTCTTCCAGTATAGGACTGCATAGACAAAGGCGGCAGCTGAGCTTGAGTGCCCGATCTTCCCCAGGATGGCCTCGCTCTTGCTCGTCGGCGCCCTTCGTTGTGCACCGAATGGATGTTCCTTGGGACCAGGTCAACCCCTGTGGCCCCTCTTATATCAGCAGATATACTCTGCTTATTCGGTGGCACGAAGAGGGGTTGTAGCTCGGCTTCTGAGAGAATCCTGGTGCCCGCTTTGGTATGTAACAATCGGCACAGCTGCGCTGTTCGTTGAGCTTCAAAGAGCTCCGTTGCTGTGTTATTCAGTTCAAGCTGTAAAAACCGCTCTGTGTTGCTCCTCTTCGGAAAATTCAGGATTTTGCTTTAGCACCGTCCTGATATAGGCGTCGATATTATTAAGATCCTTCTTTGTCAGTTTTAGGAAAGGAGCGGCGTGAATAATATGACTGAGGAGGAAGGCATGGAATGCTTTCATGAGATTATCATCCTTGAGTCCCTTTTTATTGTTGGTAACTCTTGGGATCACCCTGCTGAAGCTATGAACGCTCTTCTCGACACGTCTGAGTGCATCGGTGTTGCTGCTGTACTTTCCAGTCTTCATGCACAAAACTTTAACTGAATCATAAAAGCAAATTGGTTGTCCACTTCTGGATCGTACGCTAATAGGCTATATCCATCAATCTCCGGCCCCCGCTTCGGAAAGCGCTTCTGGAGGAGGAGTTCTGACTTATCAGGGGGTAGCTGCAGCCCCGTGCTCGTCAGGAAATCCCCCGCGACGTCGAGTGCTCAGAAGTGTGGCAGCTTGGGCTAGTTGGTATGGCATGACGATAGTTATAGAACGAGAACAAAACGACGACACAGAGTCCTTCGTGTCCTTCTTGCCTCTGTGTCGTCGCTTTGTTCTCGTGCTATAACTATCGTCGAGTGCTAGTTGCAGATTGCCCTTCAGCTTCCCAAGAGGGCCTCCACGGACCATATGGTGATGCCATCAACGTTTTTTGCATGTCCAATGCCGGGCACGCCGGGGAGCCACTGGGACAGGTTGTGCATTGCAATGTTCTATTAAAGTGAGGACAACACTGATCCTTGCGGTGTCCTAGCGTTACCCAGTCTGTAATTCTTTGCTCTTAGCTCTCCGATCTACCAGAAAAACTTCACAATGTTGTGAAGTTTTTTACCAATGCTCAACTTGATAACTTGGTTTAGAATATGCTCATGCAGGAGTGTGACAAAGGCCTCTCTCGGATCAGGCACTAATATTCTATAGTTGTCCTGAGACGTGTTATCGATTATGTTTCTCTTGATGAAGAGCGTAGCTTCTTTTGTGGACAGATATTTCTGGAATTGTGGTGAAGAAGACCTTCGTCCACAATGTGTGCGCTAATTTGATTATGAATGGCATGTTCAGACAATTTCCCATTGAATGAAGCAAGTGATATCGGGCGCAAGTTTTTTTTTATCCGAGGGGCTTTCCCGGTTTGGGTATGAATACGACCTTGGCTGTTCTCCACCGCTCGGGGACATTGACATTGGGCCACACATGATTTATTTTTTCTGTAAGGGCCTCTATCACTGCGTTGTCAAAGTTTCAAAGAAGATGATTTGAGATTTCATCTGGGCCGGGCGCTGACCGTCCGTTGAGTCCCGCAAGGAGTGAACTATCTCCACAACTTCAAAAGGCTTATCCAAGGCTGACTGCGGGATTCCATAATATTAAGGTGTGATGTTGTCCCATGAAATAGATTTGCCTTCAAGTGGTAAGTATATGTCCGCCGATTTGTCAGCGAAGGTCTGTAGATCGCAACCTTACGAGGTGTTCATGTGCACGAGTCACTCGATTCCCAACCCGGCGCTGCTTTTCGATGTTTTGGTGCTGTTAGTAAACAGATGCTCGAGTAAAGCCCATTTGCTACCTTTGCGCATTTTCCCGTCCGCTCTGTTGCAGACCACATCTCATTGCTGCGCAGCGAGTTTCTTGGCGTGTTGTTCTTTGTACTTGTATAACTGAGGTATCTTGGCTCCGAGCCGCTCGTTCAGTTTTTGTTTCTTCCATGTTTCATCAAGTACGTTCTTGGCTTATAGGAGATGTGCCAGTTTAGAGTTCATTGCAGGTACCTCCAAGTCACCAGATATTTCTTCAGTTGCCTTGTTGACAGACTCTTTCAGATTACTCACGAGGTCGTCGAATATTTCTTGGGGACTGTATTCATTATTTCGGATCTGGCGAAACATAGCTCAGCCAACGCGCGTGTATTTTATGAGCGGAGGTTGAGTAATGTGTAAGTTGATTTCCGTGATGAAATGGTCCCTACACAGGTCCTCCTGTAGGTTGTCTCACGACATTTCTACGTTTTGCAGGAAGGCTAGATCTTGAGTGGTATCACGCTGGACTGAATTGCCTTCGCGGGCCGGAAATCTGGAGTCCGTGACGAGTCTCAGACAAAGTGTATTCGCACACTCACCAAGCTTCTTTTCTTTGGCATCATTTTTGGTGTAACCCCATAATTTATTGTGGGCGTTAAAGTCTCCCGCAATAGTCAGAGGCTTATTTTTGGCCTGCTTTGTAGCCACCAGGAAGTTGTAGCTGAAGTTTCGAAGCCTGTCTCTCGATGAACTGTAGACGTTTAAGAGAAAAATTTTGCCTGTGCTAGCACAACCGGGGATAATTTCAACCAGCTGTGATTCTAGGCTTTGCTTGAATGCGGGCGTGGTCTTCTGAACAAAGCTGATGTCTTTGCGGACAAGAGTAGCTATACTGTTAGATAGTTTGAAGTCGGAGCACAAGGTCAGTCTGATTACCCTGCAAATCAGGAAAGTTCTGTAGAGATTCAGTGACTCCGCTTTCTTGTAGAATAACGGCATGGAGCTCGTTTTTTCATGATCTGATGATCTTTGCTTGACTGTTTTTTCTCTTGGGTTAATGAATTACAGTTCAACGGCCAAATTTAGAAAAGCTGTGGCGGACTTTACATGATGTTGATATAAATAAATGATGGGGTTACTCCCAATTACAGCTTTTTCCGCCCGCCCCGTCGTATGATTCATTGTATTGATGCGAAAATAAAGTCATTGTGATTGTCATTGTCATGTGGTAGTGCGAGTGTTGCTACCCCACTGGCACAATCCGTATCAGCTTTGTATGGTTCAGTGGGTTTGTGTGGCATGTCACTGGTCTCAGATAGGACATAAGCACCACTGCTACCGAAGCTGGTTCTTGTTTGGTGGTTTTCATGTATGCAACTGGTCTTTATAAGTGATCTAACCGAATGGACAGCCTCGCGTTCGGCACCTTTCGCGTTTCCTTGAGCGCGCGTCTCCACTGGGCACGGTCTTCCGGACTGCACGCGCACGCTTGTCAGAACAGACTCGTGGTTCAGGAGAGCACAAAGCTTACTTCGCTCGCTATCGTGTCGTGGTTGGGTTTACGGACGGGGCACGCTCCTCACATACAATGAAGTAAAATTGTGACAGATTTTTCCGCTCGTCTTGCATATAGTTTTGCGTTTGTTTTGTGCGTTCTTTTTCTGTTTCAGCAGCACGCTTTAAATGCGGAGCGGAGACAGTTCTTTGTCCGCACTCATGCGTGTACGGTCATTTCTTGAGTGATTTCTGCATGAGGTGGGCTCTCTAAGTTTTGAGCGGTCTGTCATTCTTCCAAAGAAATTGCAATTAGTCGCTGTGGCATTCATTCTTTCGCCTTCGTGGTGAAACAATGAAAAATAAACACTCAACTACTTCGATGAAGAGTCATTTCACTTTCGTGCTATAACAATTCCGAAAAAGAATGATGACGATGTTTCTTTCCTGGTACTTCGATCCCTGTTCCGTCAAGTGGCCAATCGCTGCGCTGATAATGAGAAGGAAATGTATGTCCGAAGGTGTTGAGTGCCTGAGACGCTGCACGTCTTCCGACCATACGATGAAACAGCCCTTCAAGAAGGCTTCAAGTACTTTTAAGTAACTGCAGTTAACGTTACTGGAAACAGACAAAGATGGAAGCTTCGCTGCCCTACCGAACACTCTGTTTCAAGAAAAGTCACATTCGTAACTGGTGAACTTCAAGGAGGACCCGTTTTCTACTTCGAAGCAGAAACGCCGCACACTTCAACTACTAGAAAAATGAAACCTACAGAATCTAAAAGCAAGAATAAAGAAAGCAGAAAAAGGCTTTCTTGAAGTCTTTTTTTGCAGTAAAAATTCACAAACCTGGAGTTCCATTTCGTGCCACTGTGTCTGAAGACGCAACCTGGCAACGCCATGTTAGCCGGTACCTGCAAAGGCATCTTAGAGTATTGGTGAAGGATGATCTCTTCGTCATCCGCAAGTCTGAGGATTTCCTGCTTCACCTACAAGGTTTAAATTCTGGTTCTTTTGATGGCTTCCCCCTTGACATTGAAGAACTTTATTATTGTGTACCACACGAACAATTGCTACTTGCTTTCCGAGATAGAGTTCAGGAATATGGTGAACTGCAGTTCTCAGGTGAAGCCGGTGTTTCTGCTGATGAGTTTGTCAGACTCTTGAAATTTTATTTGGCATCTACAGTTGTTGTTTATGATAAATTGCCTTCACTCGAATGCCTTCCCTTGAATGTCGCAACCATCACTGACTTCAAACTTTTTCATGGAACTTTAGCTAACAATGTATGACCAAGAAAATCTGCTACCTATGCTTATTGCTTCTGTTTTTGCATATTTGGAAATAACTATTTTTATACGTTCTGCACAAATGTAATATTACCCGTCCTTTATTGTATTGTTTTATTGGTATTTATTGTATTGTTTTATTTGTACTAATTGCACTGTTTTATTTGTATTTTTCATGTATTTACCCACCCCCCTCTTTAATGCCTTTTTGGCCCTGAGGGTATTAAAAATAAATAAATAAATAAATTCAATGTTCAAAGAAAGGACATATATCGCATGTATCGCAGCATGTATCGTGTCGGCCATGACTTTAGTTCTGTGTGATCTTTTCCCGTTGGTCGTTGGTTGCTGTATTCAAGAAAAACTGCAAGCACTACAGTTGTCAAGATATTTAGATAAGTTGATGCCTTTTTAGTTATTTGAATGATATGGCGAACCTTGAAGTCGTCATTGATGACGTTTTGCGTGTATTTCAGAGCAAAAGTCAAGGCCTGATATTTACGCATGAAAGGCCTGGTACGCAAACGTTGCAGTTACTTGACGTTTGCCTGTATTTTGCGGATAACCGTATCTGTTGGAAGTACAATCCTAGATCCCAGAAACCTTTGTTACCTCATGACAGCGCTCATTCTAAGCTTGTTGAGCGGAGCATCGCAATTAACTGTTTGCACTCGGCTCTGAATAAGTCATGCGTACATGCTTATTCATATAGTTTTGTGCACACATTTCCAGACCGAAGTGGGCGGGATATCCCTGTGAATTGATTTCTGCAGCTTGTGAAACTCCGTTACAGGACATAAAACGTGGTCAAACAAAAGAGACATTTAATAGAAAAATGACGCATATACGCGCTATTCCATACAATCATAAAGTTTCGCATAACTTGAAGAAACTTGCATCAAAGCGTGACATTCAAGTTTTACTGTCCACGCCTTGCAAACTTTCAAGGCTATGTGGCATGACGAACAGAGGTAAACGGCCTGGCTGCTCAACCAAACACAGGAAAAGGTTCACTGAGTGCATTTTCAATGTGGTTTATAAGTTTCTTTTGAGTTGTGAACGTGTGTACATTGGCCAGAGTGGCAGATTTTTTAATGAAAGGGCGAAGGGGCATGATGATAATGTACGGAATACGAGTAGTGGTTTTCTGGCTGACCATTGCGGGTGTTGCGGGTGCTCTCCTGACTTTTGCAGCCCAAAGTTTTATTGAGGGGAAGAGATAAGTTAGAGCGCGAGATTGTCGAGGCTTTTTTCATTCATCAAGCAGGTGACAAATGCGTGAACAGGCCTTCCATATCCTTCTGTGACACTGAAATTGCGTTTTCAGAGGTTTTGTTTGACTGTCGATCATTATTCCTCGTGCTCTTGTTTTGTCATTGGCTGGTGTTTTTCACTCATCTCGCTTGCGTGAATTTTAAAATGTTTTTATCGTTTTTAGTTCATAATTTTCATTATCTGGTTGAAAGCAGTCAAGTTATCTAGATTTTACCTTCGTCACAATCTCGCTTCTCTCGCTTTGTTCTGGCGCATATATATGCGCAGGCGACGGCAATAAATAATCAGTAGTGAGTCAGCACTCTTTGCCTCTCTGTCTTTCTTTCCTCGTGTCACTGCGCTGCCCTTTCAAAATGAGTGCTATGAACTAGCTAGCCCAAATCAAAATAATTCTCGTTGTTTTTAGTAACACTCGAAAATATCTGACAATATGGAAGCAACAGTTAGTCCTTTGTCAATAAAACTCTTCATGTAGCCTGTTAATGAGTATACCGCGAAGTGGGTAAATTACCAGAACGGAAACCGAATCGTCAGTTGTTTGAGATATTTGATTTTTAGGTAGCTATTAAGGTGACTTGCAAATTGTTTCTCAAATATTTTACTGGCGGAAAATAAGGCAGAAATAGAAAAGTAATTAGAAAAATTCACATCATCCTCTCAAAAAATAGGTATGACTTTTGTGTTCTTAAGGGTGCCTGGAAAAATTCCAGTTGTAAAAATAACGTTATTAATGCTTGACAGCTTTCGAGCGATTAAATGACCTACCAGTTTTAAGGGGCGTGGATGAATGTCATAAATCCTGGAGAGGTATCTTTAAGGTTCTTAATCGAGATGAAAACTACTGATGATAGAGGGAGAAGAAAAAACGACAATTTTACTCGACTCAAGCTACACTCAGCACCCGTGTGATCCTGATTGTATATAAAAAAACTCCGGGAGCATTATTAGAAAATGGGATTGCAGCTAAAGTGGTTCTTTGTCGTATGCCTGACAGAACCTTTAGGCTGATTCAGATATTTTTGGACACAGAAAGAAAAACTGTTTACGATTTTTCAAGTAAGGTGGTACCTGTTTAATAAATTTATTATCTATAACGAATATTTGTATTTTTCATACAATCATGTTATTTTTAAAATGAGATGATTTTTTATATTGAGATCAAGACAGAAAAAGAGAGGAAGAAAGGAAAAAAAGACAGAAAATCTAAGAGACCAAGAGAGTGAATCAAAGAAGGGAGAGATAATGAAATAGAAGTAACAGAATCATTAAAGAACAGGGGAGCATGCATATCGGAGCAAAGAGAGATGCGAATGCGAGCCTTTCCAGGACCAGCTATAGGTGAGTGCATGCCCACCAGTTCTGCAGTGCCAAAGACTTTCACAACTTAATTAGCACGTGCTGTGTGATGTTTTTGAGTGAACCTTTCAATAGTTAAGCATTTAGGTGGTAATGACTGCGTAATTAGCTAGCAACGTGTCAACAGTGAGTGACCAGGAATGCTGGTGTGCTGAATAGGTGTCGCTAACACGCTGTACGCCGTTATCCAATGAGTGACACGTGCTGTGTCTCTTGTGGCCGATCAGAACAGTGTGATGTGGCAGTGTGATCTTTCATCGAGGTCCGTTGGCACATTTGATTGTTTCACGAGTGACCATCGTTGTTGCCTGCAGCAACAGAAGTGTGGCGATGCTAAACACGACACTGAAGGTCTGATTCCCGGCGTGGAGGAAGGAACAAGTGTGTAGAAAGCCCTGCAAGATGAAATGAACACGCGAAAAAAAGTGCAGAAAAAACAGAACACTAACCAACTTTCCTTAGCGTCCAGTCCACTCTTTGTGGGTCTCAAGATGTTTCTTCTTAGTTTTCCCGCGTCACCAAGAAGCAAGGTACTTGTTTGTAGAAGCCAATAAGGAGCACGGGACAGCATCATTGGAGGAATGTGAAAGCGGAGCGTAAGAAGGAAGCCACCATTATTTCGCATTCACGACCAGTGTTACCACTGCAGCGAAACCCTACGGCGCGCACGTCCAAGGTCACAGGAGAGCGATGTGAAAGTTGCTTGAAGAGGAAACGAGAGCTTCGCTTTAAAATGAGCCCACATTTCTGTCGCTACTTTGGTCGAGTGACCTTACTCCGGCAGAGTTAATCTGCCATCGGCGCACTTGGCATGCATAGCATCTCAATACATTTACCGTGGCTTGTCGTATTCATGTTTGCCGTAAACTCATGAACTGCCATGCAACCTGCGGTTTGTTTGTAGTTAACGTAAAAGCCACGACAGCAGCCAGTGTAGACGGCCAGAGAGATTGATAGATAGATAGATAGATAGATAGATAGATAGATGGATAGATAGAAAGATAGATAGATAATAGATAGATAGATAGATAGTGCCTTCCACTTGGAAACACATGCTCGACATTTAAAAAAATTCAATGCAGCTCGCCTAACAGGGAACTTCAAACACCCATTTCTCGTTAGCTTCACTGACGCCAGGTAGAGCACAGTGGGCGGCTGGTGCTTTCGACAAAGTCTGCGTTTATGCAGCTAAAAAAGAATAAAGCGTATATTGAAACACAGGACGAGGGAGGCGGACGCAGAGATGGGCGTCGACCGAGCGACGTGCGGTCGCACCACGGTCGCGCCACGGTCGCGCTCTGGTGGTTTCTGCTCGTTGCTGTGTCAATGAACGGATGGACCTGCATGGCAGCGCCAGCCTCCATAGAATGACTAGCACGTTGTTGATATTTTGACTGGCAGATTTTGCAAAGCATTCATCCTATGAAAAGTATAGGTTATTAGACAAGCCTGTTATAGAAAGCTCCCGGTTAAGCCCTCTGGAAGGGCCCGCAAATGTTGTTTACGTAAGAATGTTAGCGCAGGTTACAGTAGCCCCGCCGTGCGTTGATAGCCGTAAAAGCAGGGTCACCATGCTTTAGAAAAAGCTGGTTCCCTAGAAAAGATATATATATATATATATATATATATATATATATATATATTGTGGGCATTTGTTACTTACATCGTCCTCATCCTGCATGATCACAATCACCATCATCCGCTTGTCTCTTTGTACTCATTGCCACTCTGGGTCAACGTCATCATCGTCATCGTCTGTGTGCTGGCTCTGCCCGTTCATTTGCTAGGTCTTTCCTTAATTAAACGCTGTCGCAACCAAGACTACCAAGACTTCATACGTGGTGGAGGTGGATTTTCGGTCCTCTTACCTCCCGCAGCCCGCTATACCCCCTGGAGCTCCGTTCAGGCCGCCGCTTGCGCCCACAGTCAGGCAGCATATCCCAGACCGAGCCTGCTGGCACTGATGTCATCAACCACGCACCGCCGCAAGCTACCCCTCCTACTTACATACACGGACATCAGCGGGAACCCCCGCTCTTCGCTGGTCTTCGGGGAGAAGACGTAGAAGACGGCTTGATGACTACGACCGCGTAAGTGCCGCTAATAGGTGGGACGAGGCCGCAAAACTGCGTTACGTGCCTTTTATCTGGTCGGAGTCGCGAAGACATGGTATTTTAACCACGTCGTTGAACTTACCAGACTGGGCTACCTTCCAGCAGCAGCTGCGACACGTTTTATGGAACCCCAGACATTGGATCCGCCGTCGCGAAGAGGACACTCGATACTCGCCGACAACATACCGGTGAATCCTACACTTCATACATCGTGGATGTCCTCGCACTGTGCCGGCGTGTCAATCAATTCATGCTGGAATGGGACAAAGTGCGCCACATATTGAAAGGCATTGGGCCTGTTGCCTTTAATGCACTTGCTGTGCGAAACCCAGCTACCATCGCTGATGTCGTGACGACATGCCAGCGGCTTGATACGCTGGACTCTGTTCGCCTCCAACCGGACATTGACGACCACCACTCTACGTCTCATGGCCACCTGCGTGACTTCATCCGGGACATATACGTGAAGAAGGGCGGTCTATGGGCTTCACACCTCCTACACCGGTCCTACACAGTCTTCGGGAGTGCCCCTGCGTGACATCGTCAGTGAGGAACTTACATCGCTGACCGGCATTGCGCCCGTACAGCCACCTGCTTCACGCCCCATACCCACGTACTCTGAAGTTGCTGCCGTGCCTCCCAGCGACGCCCACGCGACATTGCTGCGTCATCCTGCGCATCAGTTGCTGCCGCTCCCCCGTAAACTACCATTCCGTCCTCCTTGACCCTCCGGCCACCTGACTGCACTATCTTCAGGTGCCCGAATGCTTCTATTCCCCACAGTGGCGCTCGTCTCGCCCTGTATGCTACTACTGTGGCTATCGTGCCACATATCTCGTTTCTACCGAAAGCGCCAGCAATATGAGCTGTGGATGGAACGACGTGCGCGAACGAAATTCGTTACGCTGGGCGTCTTATCAAGGTCGGCGTAGTTCGTCTCCCCCGCACCGTTCTCCATCTCCTCCGGCATCGACTGCACACGAAACAGCCGAAACACGAGACGCCGCTCACCTTCGCCCTTCCGCCGTTCCACTTCTCCACTTCGGCCCGCCTCATTCTCATCTGATATTCATTCGGGAAACTAAGTGATGCAGTTTGTGGAGGAAAAACTGCATTCGGAATTAGAACTGAAATTACCATCAGGCCCGTGTAACACGCTTTCTGTGGAAGGGAGGAGTGCGAGTCGATGCTTTGGTGGACACAGGTGCGATATTGTCTGTGATGCGTGCTGATTTGTGTGAACATTAAGGAACGTAATGACGCCTTACGACGGCCCCACGTTAGTTGCTGCCCAGGGGAACGTCATTCGCCCTTCCGCTTTTGTACTGTGCGTGTGTTCATCGACGGCAAATGCCATCATGTCCAGTTTGCTGTCCTGTCCCGCTGCTCTCACCAACTAATTTTAGGGTGGAATTTTCTATCATCCGCTTCCGCGGCGATTTGTTGTGTACAACGCGTCGTTCACCTCGCTGACACTGACTAAATGCTTGAGGACGACAATCACAAGCCACTTCGTCTGGTCGCTGCGAAAGACATCGAACTGCCTTCTACAAGAGCAAATTGTCAGTATTACGTCCATTGACATCTATCACGGGGATGTATTGGTCTCACCGTCACCACTTTGCGTTCGTAAAGATATAGTTCTTCCGTCCGGTGTCGCTAGTTTTTGCAATGGCTCTGCATTGTCACCGCTGTCAACTCTACGCCGGAGAAGATCTTATGCCAGAGGGCACTACTGTGGCCCGTGTTTTCGACTTCGAGCCTGTATTTGTCACGCCACTCAGGCCATCGCATCCCAAAGAACCTTCCCTCGGTGAGCACGTTCTTTCTCCGCCTTTACCACCACTATCAGCAGCGAATTGACATATCGCAGAGGCAGCAGCTGCTCGCATTGTTACAGAAACATGCAAATTCTTTCGATTTTTGCTCGTCTGAAGCTGTGCCGCACTAATACTACAGCACATCGAAATCAAACTGTTGGGGCATCTATCATTACCACCACCGACACTACCGAGTGTCTCTAGCTTGGAAGAAAAAAAAATAAAAAAAAACATGGCGGACAAGCTTAAACGGGAAATCATTCGTCCCTCATCTAGTCTTTGGTGTCTCCTATTTGTTTTGGGTCCACAAAAGGATGGCTCTGTGCGTTTTTGCGTGGACTACCGGGCGCTCAAATAAGATCACACGCAAGGACGTGTACCCTATGCCACGCATTGACGACGCCCTTGATTCCTACAAGGCGCGGACGGAATTTTTTTCAAGCATCGACTTGCGTTCTGGGTAGGGCAGATCCCCATGCATGAAGACGATAAGGAGAAAACGGCGTCTGCAACCCCCGACGGGCTATATGAATTTAACGCTGGTGCCTTTCGGGCTCTGCAACGCACCCGCGATTTGAGCGCATGCTAGATACCGTGCTTCGCGGCTGAAATGGAATGGAAAAGTTGCCTTGCTACTGGACGACATTATTATCTTTTCTTCAACGTTTCATGAGCACCTAGAACGACTGGATCAAGTTCTGACATGCCTTGCCGGTGCCAGACTTCAAATAAACACTAAGAAATGCTCTTTCGCTAGCAAATCTATCAAGGTCTTAGGACATGTCGTTAGCAAAGATGGCATCTGGCCCGACCCTGACAAGAGTTCTGCAGTCCTTCACTTTCCGCGTCCCGAAAAAACCAAAGGAGCTTCGCAGTTTCCTTGGCCTCGCCTCCTATTTTCTCCGGTTTATCCAGAACTTCGCTTCTATTGCTGCTCCATTACACCAACTACTCGCTTCGAACGTCCCTTCCTGTGGTCTCAAGAATGTCAAACGGCATTCGAGCTGTTGAAGCGGGCACTCACGTCTGAACCT